>JAHWXV010066122.1:0-11258 GCA_024586415.1 Phrixothrix hirtus | reverse complement strand
TATTTTCAGAGAAAGCAGTGGCGTAGTATTTTTTTCTCCAAAAATATTCAATGCAAAACCCGCACGGACGCCACTGGTAGAAAAAATAAAACTTTTTGTAAATCAGAAAATGCATCTTGATGCATAGAAGACATGTACCGAATTTCATAAAGATGTCTACAATATTATCTCATTTATTATTAAAAACTGATTTGTTTTGAAAACTTTACCACCTTGTATCTCAAAAGTTAAGACGTTTAGGACATACGTTCTTAGGAAGTTTTTTCTTAAAATGAGTCCAAGAATCACCCCCTTAAATATTAGCAAGTCTTTAAGGAACAGACTGTATAATTCTAAAATTAACCCAAAAAAAATTTTTAATTAAACAAAGGACACATAATCATCGTTCATAATATTAATTTAATTGTTAATCGACATGTCTCGCCCTGTTAGGGCATTACCAAGTTCTTCAGGTGAGGTACATAGAGTTAAAAAATATATAGTTGAATGTTTGAAATGTTTAAAATTAACTAATTATTAAATTAACATTAACATTAATTAACATAAATAGCTCTAATAATAATAATAATAATAAAACTGTTGTACAATTTCGAAATTGTATATAAACAATATATTTTATGTATTAATTAGGACAACAGTTAATCATTTATAAGAATTTTTCGTTATAAATTTTAAATTGTAATCCATTTGCCTCTGAAATGCTAAAAGTATTGCTAATATATGTCATACAACATTTATGGAAGTATCATTTTTCCATAATTGTACAAATAACCACATGATTAGTTATATATGGACATGTCTATAAAATTAAGTTTAACAGAAAATGGAACGGTTTCATACTACATCGCACAACAACTTTGGCCAACCGATGACAGTCATAGCTTTATCACGAACTACTTAAAAATTGTTACAGATTTCCAAAAACTTAAATTAACTTTTTATTGTATTACAAACGCGTAACCTATGCAAATATTTTACAAACTGCTATTAAATTAGTATTACATTAGCATTCGTACTAGTTTGGGCTCTGAGCTGCGCGAAGCGATACACATTGAGCATCTATTATAATTTTGCTCGTTTCTTGTTTTTTACTTGTTTATGTTATTTTGTTATTACAATTTATTTTTTTGTGTCCTATTTGTTATTGAACATGGTAAGAGTTAATATTTAAGTAAATTTTAGTAATATTTATGGTTTTTTAAAACAAAACTATTTAATACAAATACCCTAAAAAACCAGAATAGTGTTTTGCGCTTACAGTCAACTAATTATTATAATATAAATTGAGCATTTATGAAAGGGTCCCTTCACGTCTATTCACATTGAAGTGCAAATTCTAAAATGGCTTGTTTTCAACAATTTAATTACTATTCTATTGTAAAGTACGCAGTACCATTCTTACTAAAGACAAAGAGGCTTTACTTTACGTTATTGTTATTTTAGTTTATTTTTGTAGCCGACTCTTACACCTTTTCAAATCATAAGAAGCCTTCTTGGAACAAAAATGACTTTTTGTAGGGAATCGCATAAATTTGTATTTTAATTAAATGTGAAAGTTTTAAACAAAATAATCGATATAAATTTAATTTTATAGATTACTGATGATAGTTTTTGAGTATGATTTTCGATATAAAATCGAATGTAACAATATTACGTCAATTAGATTTTGTGTAATACTTATTGTTAAAAGTGTAAAGAAATGAATTTTCATAACTATTTAATAGTATATTTCATTTATTCAAATAACAAATTTTTAAATACAAAAGAAACTATTTTTTAAAATTATCGGAACTCACAACGTTGGCAAATCCATTAGTAAAAATAAAATTGTATCTAGCTAAATAGCTGTTTCTGAGAAATAATAACTATGCTAATGTTTAACAAAAGATTGATTACCCGCATTAGGACAAAATGATTCGCCGCCAGTGCCGCTAGCTCTTCTATATCGTATTGAGTGCTACGTCAACGATGACATCAATAGTATAACGTGTATTATACGAGCGGTACTATTTATATTGTGAACTTAATAATAAAGAAACAGTGATTTATCATTGAAAATAGATTTATTGTTTTTTAAAATATTCTCTCTTTTGATCTATACACTTTTGCATTCTTTCGAACCAATTGTCAAAACAGTTTTGCCATTTTGTTTGAGACATCTCTAAAACATGGTTTTTGAACGCATCGGCGACGTCATTGGGTGCCAAATCAGAACTGTACGGCGGATGATCCATTAATTTGATTTTTTGAGTGTTCAAATAATCGGTTGTTAGACGAGATGTGTGATAGCTGGCATTGTCGTGATGCAGAATGATCCTACGGCGCTTGTTTGTTTTCCTTATTTCCTTGAAGACTTCCGGCAAACAAATGGTGGTGTACCATTCAGAAGTAACCGTTTTACACTCCTGTAAAGCCACTGTTGCCAAATGACCAGTTTTTCCAGTGTTTGGAAGTGTTTGGAGCACGAACAACTTTTTGTTTGGCCTGGTTCATCTTGAAACATCCATACAATCGACTGCTATTTACTTTCCAGCTCATACGCATATACCCATGATTCGTGACCTGTTATAATATTATATATGTCTTTTGAAGCACCGCCATTGTATTTTGTAAGCATTTGCTTGCACCAATAGACAAGAGCATCTTTTTCAGATGTTTTCAAATTATGTGAGATCCAACGAGAACAAACATTTTTCACGGCTAAATGTTCATGCAATATTTTATATATGCAGGTCAAACTAATGTATAAGGTTGCCTCAATCTCACAGTATGTTATACGACGATCTTGAATTATCAGTTTTTACACAGTATCAATGTTTTCTGGCACAACAACTGATTTGACGACCTTCACGACTTTCGTCGGCGAGCGAACGGCGGCCACGATTAAACTCGTTATACCAGCGTTTTACAGTGGCAAAGGATGGGGATTCATCGCCAAAAGTGGAAGTAAGTTGATCGATGCACTCTTGTCTAGATAATTCACGTCGAAAGCCGTAATAAATCATCGCATGAAAATTTTCACGAGTTAATTCTATTTTTACGCTGAGGCACAATTTGCAAGCCATTATAAACACCACTAATCACGCTCAAATGTCAAAATGTTCAGAATAAGGTTATGTTCAAAATATCAAACTTTCCATTACAAACGTTAGATGGCGTCTTAAACACGCAGTGTTGCCAAGGCTCACAATATAAATAGTGCCCCTCGTACTCTGTCAGAAAAATTGTAAGTTTTCAAGCATAGTAGAGAACCCTTAAGGTGAGGTGCTATCCTCATGTGCGCCCAATTATTTTATTCTTTTTAAAATATTATACAACATTTTTAACAATTTTAAATGCAGTTTGAGAGTATTTGAGTTATAAATTTTTTATATACAATGAGAAATTCTTATAGTCAACGATGCAAATTATAGAACTTCATTCTTTTATACTTAATATGAATCAAATTATTTTAAAACTACGTAATAGATTTTTAAGCAAAGTGCTTATTTAAAATATTGGTATTAAAATTGAGTTAAACATTTGAATAATATCTTACACTATTAAATAAATACTGGTTGTTTATTACAGGACGGTGTAAATTGATTTTATTTCATTTGAACAGCATGTAATATAGAAATTATTAGGTAATCGAATTTTACGTCAGGTTTAAATTGTTGCCCATTATGCCTTAGCGCCATAGCGTCAGTGGTGATGGGAAAAACTAAAACTTGGTTACAAGTTTTAGGTGAGAGTGAACAATCTATTGAAGCATTACGTATCTATGTGTGCAATTTAAAATAAAAATCGGTATGTCCGAGTTCATTTCCAAATTCAAACAGATGACACATAAAATGTAATGAAAAAAAACGTTATTTGAATTTTAACATTTAAAACGAAGACTAATGGAAACAAGTTGAGTTTATTATTTCCTAAGGCTTTTATATAAGGGGTTATAGGTTCTGTAATACTCAACGTACCATATTGTAGATTAAATGTCAACTTTAGATGTGTTTCACACATGCAAAATCACTAAACTATATAACGAAGTACATTATACATGTATTTTCAATGGTTAAAACGTTTTCCACGTTTTATGTTAAAGTTCACTACAAATAATAAACTTTTTCGAATTATTGAGTTTTTACTTTACAGACCTTGGATATTGAACATTCGTATATTCATATTTAAATAAACGTGTTATTTATATTCACACAGCATTATTTTAATCAGGTAATAGGTCAAGTTCATATTTACTCTCCTACACGTGTTCGATTGATTAAATTAAGTTCCTTATTTACAACTTCTTAATTGGGAGTCCTTATAATTATTTTTAAACAAATTTATTAAATTATTTATTGTAAGAGAAGTTACTATTGTACCTAAACGTGATATCATGATTTATTGCAGTAATTGCAACGATTATATTTATGGGTTTTTTGTTTACTTTGACGATTTGTAATCAATGATATTGAATTGTTCAATAAAGATGTATTCATCGTACATACAAACTTAACAAATTACAACTGATTCCCTTGAAAATACATTGCAATACTTTATTCATTATATAAATAAGATTAATTAGTTTACTAGAAAGATTAATTGAAGTTTGATTAAAATAAGACGTGATACATACAAATAGCACGTATGAATTATTTTCCGCAATTCAATTTTCGTATTTTTGTAATTGTATTGTTTACTAATACGAGCATCTACTGTATCTAGGCAATAAAAGTAATAATATTTAATATTAATTATTTGCACTTCCGAGATTAAAATGTTACATTTAGTCACTTGTTTTTATGACTAAAGCGACACTTTTAATCTCAAGGGATTAAACTTTTACTTTAGTTTCAAGGGAATTAAAGTAAAACAAAGTAAAGCCATGGTAATAACAAAAATTAACCAATTAAAATTACACATCGCTGAAATTTAAATAGCATTTGCTGTGAAGCATACGTTGATAAATCGAATGAACTGTCCATGTCAAAATCAAGCGATTTTGCTTTCTTTAACCCTTTTGATTTCAAATGTTTTGGAAGTGCAAAAATAATGTACATATATACCTCAGGGCTAAGGGGCTCTGTAATCCTTCGCTATCGCTCGAGAAATAAACTTTCTCTCTCGGGGTTAAAAGAGGCACTTTAGTCCTTTGGTATATAATATACTAATAATTTATTAGTTTTTAAAAGAGTACCGGGAGGTATTATTCGTCTTTTTAACTCTTCTGCTCAAATTCACAGAGGCATCCAAATAAATTTATAATAGTTTTGAGAACAACGCCAATTTATAATTTTGAAAATTCGAGGAGAATTTTAACATTTTAACTTCAGTACCTTCACAATTATTTAATTGTTGTTCCTTGCTAAGAAAAGTTGAAATTACGAATAATGCGCCATAATTATCAAATTTATTGACTCTGCCAATTTGAAATTTTAATTTAAATATATTTTTAATTTTGCGCGTGACTACTAATAATTAGTACAAATGATTTGAATAAAAATTTAAATGATCGATTAAAACTACAAATTGATGTAAAAGTATTGATGCCCTCTTGCTAGGATATTAAGAAAAATAATTTTGTTTGAAATTTTATGAAAGCCAAAAATAAAAAAATGCAGCATAATTTTGAATCTATTTATTTGGATAAACCAGTGATGACTGTGTGTCTTTTCAAGGTAAAACCGACTAGAATACAAAAATATATTTTTTATAAACTAATTTGGTACAAAAATTGGATTACATATATTTATTAAATTATAAGCTAATTTAAATTAATTAAAAATTGATTTAAATATTTAAAAAATAAACAAATCTTGAAATTGAATATAAACCCAATCAAGTAATTGATCGAAATAAGTTTTTTACGATATTATCCTCATCTTATTTGCCTAGATTCATGAATCGAGAAAACCTCGATAGTTTTCTCCCAAGTATAAACAGCAAAGTATTCAGTTTTGACAAACGAAACGGATTAGGACAGTATAGGACAATCATTTTACAGGGAACAAACGATATGAACCTAAATTATTAATATGCATTATAATTGACAATAAAAGAAAATTAAAATTTGTTGTATGCAACAATGAATACTGAATTTATAATTGTTCATTTAGTTAAATATTTAAAATATACGTTTAAATTATGCTTTTAAAAATATTAAAAGAGAAAAGAAATATGGAATAAAACTCTATGTAACCATTTAAAAATGAATAAAAATGAATTTTAATATCCTCGAGAGAAAATAATACGAGATACAAAAAAACAAGTTGTTTAAATGTGATTGAATTTATCCGGACCAATTTGAACATATTGAATTGCTATAAGGAAAAATCCATTTTGAAAGGTATAGTATTTTTAAATAATGTAAATAAATGCAAGTTGATTAAAAAAAACTTAGGTTACCTGCGAGGTTATAAATTGTTTACACAGATAATTGATGAGGAGCTGCATTTTTTACATGCATTGTATTAATAGTAAACAAGTAAATTACCTTGAACATAACGTGTCACCAAAGTGCATGTGGCTCATAAATTCAAATAGCGTCATAATTTCGACTAGCGGAAATCTACCAGGAATTCCTGCTATACGTAGAAGGTACTAATCAATTTTAACCACGAAATACTACAGAAAAGGGGCATTTTCCATAAAAAAAATAGATTTGCCTAAAATGAAATTAATTAATTTTGATGAAATCTAAATGTTTATTATAATAATTTTGTTTTAATGGGCGATATTTAACCAAATAAAAGGAAACCTCAACTAACTTTTAAGCCACACCTATTTTTTCGCTGCCTATGAGTCATTTTAACGAGTGAAAATACCTGCTAAAGTTAGTATTGTACTGCTCATATTTGCAGGTTGGTATAGAAGCAGTGATCTAATCCGTGTGAAATAACCGTCAAAATATTCCTCTTCATTTTAAATAAACAAAGAATTTTTGATTCTCACATATTATTTTAAGGGAGAGAACAATCCTTAAGAAAGCTTAAAATTGACATAAATGTCATGGAGTAAAGAGTAATTTGTATGAAAATGTATATGAAAATAATGTTAAAGTAGTAACAATGATTTCGGTATGCAATTCAACATACATGCAGTTTTAAATATGGAACCCTTGGAGAGTTAATATACAAGGAATCCTGCCTAAATTTCGAGATGTGACAACACTGCAGTTCGCAGGACAATATACATAAAAAATTCGTAAAGTTTGATATCTCTACTGTCAAACAGTCAAACAGAAAGAGTATATATAAAACCGCTCTATTACAGAATAATTTTAAGGTTAACACAACGCGAAAAAAACATGGATTTAAATCGTGAACATTTTCAAGCAATGATTTTGTTTTATTAACGATTGAAGAAAGGTGAAAGGAGTGTATCGCTGATCTAAAAACTGCTTTTGGTGATGAAGTACCATCAAGAACAACTGTGTCTTAGTGGTATCAAGAATTTAAATTCGGTCGTAGTAACCATAGTGATGAAGTTCCCGAAGGTCGGTCGACGACATCGAAAACAGCAGGAAACATTGATGCTGTACGAGAAATGATAAATGCAGATTGTCATGTAACTTATAGAGAAATTCCGTCATCCTTAGGCATCAACATGAAACAAATAAATCAAATTTTACGTGAGCATTTGGCTGTAAAAAATTTCCCATAATTTGACTGAGGCTCAAAAACAGGCTCGCATGAAATGGTGCCGACAAACACTTAGACGGTTCAACTCAGGTACATCAAATTTGGTATGCGACATTATCATTAGTGATGAGTCTAAAGAATGTTATGACAATTGGTTTAGTCGTATGAAAAAATTCAGCGTAATGGAAAATATTTTAAAAAGCAATAAAGCAATTTTTTAACTTTAAGTATGTTCGTTACTTTCTGCAGCAGTTTTCGTAGATGAAATCTTTAAGTAAACTTCTTAATTAGACTCTAAATAGGCGAATCATTAAACCCAGTAAATATTAGAATAACAAGTTCACTTAAAGGTGAAAAACAATAACTTAGCTATAAAAACAGTCTACAACTATCAAAAATAGCTGTGCTGCAATACTGAATTACCCATAAAGTAATATTAAATTAGTTAGAGCTCATTGCACTACCACATATGTACAACATTAAAAATTGCATTAGATAAGATTCGTAAGCTTCGTATTAAAGCAGTTTCCTATTTACATTAATGAAGTAAATACGAAAAACATGGGTCTATTATTTTATATTAGACTAAATAATGTTTTAATTATTATTAATTTATAATAAAGTTTGACACTCATATTAAGAGTATTTACTTCATTAGTATAAATAATATAATTTGAGAATTACGAATTCTTTATTTGTGTATACTTATAATTGCTTATAGTGTAACGATTTATTATTATTACTAAGTGATTTGTTCCAATTTAAAATTAACGTGACACTTTTGTTTTAAAAAAAAAGTGGCAAAAACATATTAAGTGCTTAAAACACCTCTAGCATCGACTAGTTCCTTAATTATCTAGTGGTATTTTTATTAATCTCAATCGTGACAAACCAAACACAGTGAGGTAAAGTGTATTTTTTAAAAATAACTTTTACCTAAAATCTGACATCAGTGATCTCTGTGATGAAAATTTCTAAATCCTCGCATTATTATAAGTATGATTATAAAAAAAATATTAATGGTGCAACAGTGCAATTTACCAATTTCTTTGTAAAATATTTAATAAATAATTATGAGTGTCATGGCGTGTAAAAATTTGAATTTTAGTTTAGAAATCATAAATGACATTGGTTTTCAAAAGTCATTTCTAAACTTGAAGAGAATAAAGTAACCGTTATTTTGAGTTTTATGTAAATGTAATCTAAAATTCTTATAAAACGGGGATGGGTTTTGTTTAAATTATTACATCTACGAAGTAGTTCTCAAAGAAATGTTAACTATTGTATTATGGAATGTCAATTTTTAGTTTCAACGCAGAAAGCTTGTGAATATCACAATCGATTTTCCTAGTGATGCGAAATAACAGCTTAACCTAGGTTAAAATTAATAATAATAATAAATAAAACAAGCTGGTGGATTAACTGTCGGTCTAATACATTGAAAACAATTTTGTATTCAAGTTAGCTAATCTATAAAATTATGAACGCATACGAGGATCATTCGTATGAATTTACACAATAATTCTAATTTATAATTCTAAACAAGAATACAAATATTGGTTACAAAAGTAAGTTAACTAAACCTGCTTAAATTGAAATCTCTTTTTCTTACACAATTGTAAATATTATAAGAATCTATTTCTGAGAAATTTAGCGATATTAAATTTTTAAAGTAATTACCGATAAATTGCCGAATTATATGTAGAGTCCAAAAAGGATTAATTGTATTTCAAACCAAAACGTCTTAATATGCAGTAAACAGAAATATAACTTACTTTACAAGTGGCTCTGAAGGTTCAGAATAAACTATTCTTCTCTTTAGCTATAGTAGCCACAGTTGTAGAAGAAGCTTTGTACGTCAATAAATGACATTAACAGGCGAGCAAAAATTAGAATCCATGTGAAAAATTTATAAACCAACGAGAAATACATAAACGGAAGTAGCTTAATTTTAATATATCACAATTCACCCCAATAAACTTGCTTCAAAGATGTTACTCAGAGATATGTTTCAATGTGAAACTATTCTAAATGAATTGTATTGAACGTTTACATCGTGTAATTGGGTAAATTTGATGGGTATAATGGTGAATTTAAATAAATACTAGTCTGTCTCAAAATTTTTTTTATTAATTATTATTTAATTTATTTAATAGATTTTGGTCAAAAGTTTTCGCCTGTTAAAGAATTGCAAGCATATTCGGACAGTTACTGTAATTTAAGTTTTTTTAAGGATCTAATATGATATTAAATACATGTAATTTTTCATAAAGCTACTTCGAATTAAAATTAAACTTACAGGTGTTGCGGTCACTGGGCCAGGTCATGTAAATTTGATAAAAAAAAGAACAAACTTGGATGATTTATAGTACCAGACAACGGATTGAAAATGATTTTTATATACGAAGCTAGGAATAAATTATTTATTTAGTTTAGATTTTATTCTATTTTATTTAATTGTATGTGGTGGTTACTTACTTCTTGAAATGTTTGTTTGCTTCTGGAGTTGTGTATTATTTTATTATGCTTGATTGTGTTTCTGCGCCACGCCTACGAAGAAATGTAACTGATGGGCGTGGGCGGGCCAGACAAAAAAATATAACCAATGGATGGTCAGGCGAGGCTAGGAATAAATTATTTAGTTTAGATTTTATTCTATTTTATTTATTGTATGGTGGTGGTTACTTACTTCTTGAAATATTTATTTAATTTGTTATACATATATTTTGCATTTTGATATTAATTTTAATTTGCTTGCTCTTGGAGTTGTGTATTATTTTATTATGCTTAATTTCCTCCGAAGAAATGTAACTAATGGACGTGGACGGGCCAGACAAAGAAATGTAACCAATCGATAGGCAGGGGAGACATTGAAATATCGACCAAAACCGCAGTTTTTAATAATTAATTGTATCCGAGCACATTATTTTCATTAAATTTTTTCTTCACTGTCGTATCTAAAATTTTACACATATTTCAAAAGAGGCTTTGAATTAATTACTAAGGTGCCGTTTAAAAATTAATAGTTTATATCAATTAAGCGGAAATAGATCATTCAAATATTATTTTTTCCGGTCAGAATGTAGATAAAATAGTCTAATATACACTACAGGGGTTGATTCTTCGCATTCTATCAATATTCCTACAATAAGACCGTTTCTAGACTTTTGGCTAACCTGGTATGCATTTGAATGTATAATAAAAAATGGGGGTTTTTTGAAAATTATAAAAATTGTTTTGTTAAATTTAGCCTGGAATTGCATGAACTGCTTAGGATTTGAAATGTACTAATTAATTAAAAAAAATTTAAATTACAATAACTGCCTCAAGGATTAATAGGCGAAAACATTTGGCAAAAATCTATTAAACAAATTAAATAATAATTAATAAAGAAATGTTTGGCGTTAGACTAGTATTTATTTAAATTCACCAAAATAAAGTCATTATCTTTAAACTACAAATAGTAAATATTTATTAGAGTTAGAATGTAAACATTTTTATCTTGTATGTAAAGTAATTTAAAAAATCTGGTGTGAGATAACACACGACTTTCTCTTACACATTTTAAATTTAATTTGAATTTATTTACGTAAGTGACTTTCCTATACATCGAAATTGTAAACTCTAAAATTAATTTAA
>JAHWXV010066120.1:0-20293 GCA_024586415.1 Phrixothrix hirtus | reverse complement strand
TATATATATATATATATATATAAGTGAAGAAGTGAAAACTGTCTAAACTGGAATCCCAAGGGACCATGAATTTTTTCCGTTTTACACAGGTTTCCATTTTAAACAGATTTGCATTTTTTTAAGTACATACATTACATATAAGTGACCTACAGTGACGCTAAATAAATTTTTTGTTTTGTATAAGACATTTATTAATTAGCTTTTATCATATTATATTTTAAATTTTTTATTTCATGTATACATACACTAACATTTTTTAAAGTTTTGCATTCCACATTTGTGGAATCGTGTTTGAATTAAACTTTTATTAGGAACAGAAGCCACTTCAATGATGGTTCATAATTATATCAATGTTTTAAATATTTCTAGATCTAGCATTCATGCGCAATTTTGTTAATTTCTGTATTTTCAGTTGCGCGGTGTCTGCGTTTCGAACACGAGTTTTGTACGTTAGTAAACCACTGTTCTTTAAAACGAGCCTTCTTTTTCAAAATACCATACACCTGTGTTTTTCCACAAATAAATTTAACGATGACTTGCTTAACGCTTAAGCCTTCAGTTTTGTGGGCTTTTATTAGGTTAATCTTTTTTAAGTGTGATTTATTCATTTTTATTTAAAAAAAATAAAATCTAGTTAATAATAACAATCTTAAGATGATTGAAAAATTAAAACATTTTTTATTAGCGTACGTGACGTGTTAATTTCAAACACTACGAGAATACTTGTTATCGCATCGGTAAATTGTACAAAGACGCACGTACTTAGGATTGAAAGTGCATGTGAGTTGTTTCAAGAACTAAGTCCCTTTTGAAGTTTGTTAATAACATTAAAAAATCTCATGGTTAAATTTAGTACACAAATATAATTTCAATTCTTTCTAAGAAATACATACATATTTATGCATGTTTAAAGCATAGATATTATTTACATTACGTGGTACATGCAGACACAATTTTCCGTATTGTTCAGGTTAAATTTATTCCATCGGAACTTCTCCTTTTCGTGTTCGCGTTAAGCTGTTTCCGGTTTAGCCTATGTATTTTTCTATAATTTTCACGGGACCGTACATATTTTCCGGAATAAGCAGGATTCCAGCTTTTCCAGTTTTCGCCTTAGACAGTTTTCACTGTATATATTACCTCTGTAAGTCACTAGTTACTCCATCACCGGTTGGTTCGACGTGCATTGCTTCGTCTTCGCGTATTCATTGGCGGTGTGATGCAGTCGGCGACATTATTGAGCACTTTTAAATTACTCTTCTTCTTTGAAACTAATCTATCCATTATTTGTGACTACCCGACTATTTTAGAGCTTCTATTTACGACTTTTATCAGATTCGACCCATGCTAAGTAATTAAATACCGTGCCTGTTTTTGAAATTCGACCTCTTTCTTGCTGAGTTAGCTGAATTTAATTATTCACTGTATTTATCCCCAAATTTGTGTCTTAACGTCATTTAATGCTGTAGCAGTAACTTTTTTAAACGACGTGTTCTAGCGATGTGAGCAAACGTAACTTTTTTATGTATAAGGTAATATTCTCTTAGAACATTTCAAGTCTATCAAAAATATTCTAAATTACTTTTTCAAAGTAAATACGTCATAATAACTCCTATATCTCTCTGTATAAGTGTGGAAGATTTTAATAAATCACAGAACTATGCCAAGTACCGCTAACATTAATCAACCATTTTTATAAAATTAGAAAAATAAATACTCACTTTAATGCAGTCCTTCAACACCCTGTATCGCGAAAACAAATCGTTTATGGATTCAGGATCATAGAAATTTTATTTCATGTTTTAACTTAAGGAATACGCTTCACATGAATTCCCATGCATTTTTGAAACACCTTGTATTTTTGAGTACTTAATACTCTCTAGTTGATTGTAGTATAAATTTTGATGGTTCTATATCTTTATTAGTTTCTATATAACCAATCTCTGTTCCTTTGCTGTTATAGATAATCAGGTAGTAAATAAACACGTAGAGAAGAAAGTTGGTATTGTGTAAGTATCAATTGCATTGTGTAGCGTTCCTATAAAAATTAAGCAGCAATGTAAAAGGATGAAAATTCTCTTCAAAATGTTATAATATATAGGCCCGCTTATATTAAAAGTTACTAATTGATAATCGATAGTACATATACATGATATAAATTTGATCAGGGGATCATTCTTTGCGAATGTTTCAATGAAACTTATTTTGTATTTATATTTTTTATGTAGTCGTTGAAAGGAATTGAACTAATTATAAGTTATTATCAAATATATTCCACTGGATTATTAAATTAATGAATGTATCTAACTACACATGTGTTATATCGTACCAGAATTAATTTAGAAAGGTTAATTATAAAACATACTGATTCAAATTTGAACAAACAGGTAACAGTTTGTTATGGAAATATGTTAATTTACTTTGTTTGCATAAAAAGATCAATACATTTTAGCAAACACTGTAGTTAATGTCAGAATGTTAAATGTCAGAATGAGCATTATATATGCAATCATAAACTTTTTTATTTATTTTGTGTACTTTGTTAATGTAGGTAAATTAGTCTTTTGTGCTGTTCGTAGAATTACCCCTAAATAATAAGACAAATAAAAACTTTTTGTTTATGCACGTGTGTAGGTATTACTAACATTTACTAATGTTTCCCATTATATTGTACTTAATACATATTAAATTCTTTGTCTCTAAGTTTAATTTTCTTAAAAGCTTTAAGAAATGGCTTCCGCAAGCCCATACAAACAACTTAATACATATCGCCAGGACTATTCAAACATTTTTTACAGTTTTGTTTCTTTTTCGATAGATAGATTTGCAAAGGCATTAAAACATTTTTTCATAGTGATTTACAAACTGGTAATCAGTGGAGAACCTCGTTATTCAAAGGCGTGACCACTTTATCGCTATTGGTGCCTGTTAAAAGTTGTACTGTATGATTTACTTTTTTTTTCTTATCTTTGTTTCTGTACTAAAATTGGAACTTTGGCATGAGGAAAAAAGTGCTATTGGTTTTTGTAATTTCGAAGTTCCTTAAAGACGAAAATAATTTACTATTTTAATTTTAAAATTAAGTTCCCTAAAATGATCATCAACAAAGATTCGTTATTGTGAGTTTTTAAATAACTGACTTAATAATCTGAAATGACTGGTGAGCCTCAGTTTTTTAGATACGTGTTGTTTTCTGACAAGAGCGACTTTTTGATTTTATTGCAAGTCCGCCTCTTTTGAAGATATTTTAAATAGGTTTATGCTTTTGAAAAAACTTCCCTTAACATAGACAATTGATGCGATTTCAAAACAATAATGAACCTTTCATGTAGATGTAAGAATTTAAATTTTCAAATTTTTTAACAAATAGCTCGTTAACTTACGTAAACAAGCCTCATTTTTCTTAATCAAAGATAATTATATAATTTTTTATATGTGGCAGTAGTTCTCCCGGATAGCCCTTTAACGTTGAAGGGTTCCTTTATTAATTACTTATTGCCAAAGATAATACATTTCTTATTCCATTAAAAAGAATTTAATGTATTTTGTTTTTGCGATTTTATTTAATTTTGGTATATTAAATTTAATTTTTTATTATTCACTAGTATTTATTATTTGAGAAAAGTTTTTATTAAACACATATAAATGTAATAACACTAAAAGCAATCCAGTAATGGCTGTCTTCAGTATCCTAAGACACTGGGAGCTTCGCCATTACGGTACTTCATCAATCACTTATCACTGTTTAATTTAAGAAAGTAAGAGAAAATAAAAGTCACTATGTTACTTTACTTCACTTAGTTTCAAGTAAAAAGTTCAAAATTGGGTATTGTTGATAATGACTGACATTGTCCTAGGGTTGGCCTCTTATGTAGTTGTGAGTCATTGAATTTGTCATGTGTTTGTAATTGATGTCATGGTGTAATTATTTATTGCCTACTATTTAATAATATTATTATTGCAATATTCATTATGTATTTGTAATTAGGTTTTAGTTTATATAAGTTTTGAGATCGAATTGATTATAATTACATTTTAACTATGTCAATTATTAAGTCATGTATTTATTTATCGATATATCGTATGTGGTAAAGTTTCCAACTATGTAAAATATTAAACATGTTTTTCGAAAATCTTGAGTCCTAGTTAACGTGTTCATCCCAATGTGGCATCTCAAAAGACTGACAAAACTTTTCCAGCTGGAGAACACCTATGTCTCCATTATTATGATTGGTGCTTGGTCTCAGGGGTATAATAGTGGACCCAAGTTTCATCTGTTGTAACAAATCGTCGGACAAAATCTATTTTATTTGAGTTAAAATGGTCTAGGCTCTTGAGAAACTCTTATTCTCTGAAGTTTAGATCCATTGTCAATATTCGCGGCACCCATCTTGCGGAAATCTTTTTTATTCTTAATTCCACAGTTAGGATATTAAATGTTCTTTCATCTAAGATGGCTACATCCTTAACAATTTCGGAGAACTTTAATCAACGATACTGCATAACCTTACTGTGGACTTTTTCAACGATTTCAGGCGTTGTGGCAGTTTTTAGTCGTCCACTGCGCAGGTCATCTTCTAGGCTTTCAAGACCTTGTTTAAATTCCGTCACCCACTTATGCAGCCTAATTTAATAATGAAATCATCGGAATGTGCAGACTTGCAGGATAGCATTTAAATGGACACATATACTACAAACTACAAGGCAGCATTCCACTGCTTTTATGTAAATTCAAACTCACCTAATTTATAGAACTAATACAAGAATTAAGGTAGATAAAAGTGAAGCCCAATTAAGTACGCAATTAGTTAAGACAATGAAATGAAAATTTAGAAATGGCGGTAAATAGGAAGTATTAAGTGCGATCACTAACGTAAAATAAGAATCTAAATTCTACTTAATTCGTCACGATTGTAAAATGTATATATTCTGTAACCCAAGTATAAATAAATATCCTCTAGTTTGAAGTGTATTGCTTTTTTTCTGTGTGTCCACACCCTAAAATTCAAGTCTTTATATATTCATTAACGCTGGGACTAGGCGTCACTTACGGCTGGAGGGGGTTTACTTAAAGCTCCGGATCTCTGCCCCGATTTTACTTTAATTACACGCATCAACAGTTTATAAATTCGTGATTTATTTATTGAATTATTTCAACATTATTTTATTCTATTTAGTAGAATTAAGGTAAGAAATTATGTAATCTAAAAGTTAATTAATCATTGAAGGATTCCGGTGTCGTAGCTACGTAATAATTAAATCCCTAAATTTTCTTTAACAGTATCACATTGAATTTAGGTTTCGTTCCTCATGTTTTGAACTGATTCCACTCCTCCTAATTTGAATAGAGCTTTTACCCATTTACGGCCACCTACAGTCATTCGAATATAGAACTCATAAAAGTATATTTTTCCTAGAAAGTGAACTTACTCGATCTCTTTTAGTTGCTACGAAATTCGGTAAGTTCTACGTACAAAGTTTAAGTGTGCCTGGTACGTGAGTGTAGTTATTAAAATTGAAGTATTAGCTTTTATAACTTCGTAGCAGGACCTTCTCTATGCTAGGGTATATTTTCCATACACTTTGTTAAACATGGATTCAATTTGGGCGTATTTAAATTCTATACTTCACATAATTTTTTATACTGTTTAATACTTTAAAAAACTATTAAAAGATTTATAACTATTATGTCCATAATCCTTTACAGATAGAAATTCCTTCCCTCCCAAAAAAGAGAGACAGTGAATTGAGCGAACTTAATTACAATAGTTTTCTCCATCTATATTCAGCTCAGTATTGATAACCACCGAAGCGATGGATTTGAAGTCAATACTGAGGTACTTATTTTGACTTTAAGCTTTTATAGAGGTCTCTTTCGCCGAATAAAAAATTTATAGAGACTCCTATTAGTTTCATTGGTTCTACAGAAGAATATGGACAGCAGGCTGTTTAATTTCCCTAAAGAGCGAGTGCGCTTTTGCGTACTCTTCAGCAGTATGCGGAATCCCATTTCTCTCACCTCTGTGCATAACTCCTTACAGCCGAAGAGAGGTAAATGACATAACTATGATCTAATTATCTTTTGAAAAGATTTCTCAAATTCAATCCATGCCCTGGTCCAAGCGCATAGAACAACAATATTAAATAAACATTTTAATCCTTGAAATATTTTTTATTATCTTTGATGAGTTTATTGCACTTTTCAGATAGTTGATGAATTTCTTCCCAAAAAAATTCGATTTTGAGTCGATAAAGTGCATTTATGCATAAAATTATCACAAGTACATATTCGCATATACAGTAAACGTCACCCCTTACTATATTTAAGGAGAAGTAGTCGGATAGTGAGTTACATTGAATATCTACAGTTGAATTTAGGAAAGATGAGCTCTATGTCATAAGCAACTGAATCTGGTAAAGACAGTCGAATAATAATTATGAATACCATATCAGTAGAACAGACAAAGAAAGAGATTATATATTGCATGTGTTTTAAAAATGTTTCTTACTAGATATACGTTTATCAGATACACATGATATAGAAATGGATAAAATATTCAAAATTAAATTATATGCAAGTTTTAACTATCATTTGACTAGTATTGTATATTAAATAATATACAGGCATAATCTTTTAATTCAATTTGTAAATTAAATTGCTTTTTACCGTTAATTTACATGTTTGAAAACAGCTATTTTAGAGCTAATCTTTATGTCTGTATGTGGTAAAACGCTAAAAAGACAGTCCAAACAACTGGTCTTAAATTTATTGCATTATTTTGAACGTGGAAAGGCATACGAGTCGCTTAATTCCATTATCTTCTGTACAAGGGGTAATTTAATGTGATATTTATTTTTAACTGATAGCGCTGTCGCAATAACGTGAACCGGCAAAAATTAAAAATTAAACTAACATTGATTTGAGTAGCGAATAAAATATTAATTCATATGATGCATAACTATGACGTAAAGCTCTTCTTTGATGATTATAACTGTATAATGGAATTCTGTGTTTGAGTGTTTAGGTATAATTATACTTGATATATTTTAAACATTTCTGTTTCTGTTTCTGTTTCTGTCTCTGTCTCTAGCTTTCTGTACTATTATATTACCTTTCACAACACATTAAGCATAATTTTATTGTCTATATAGTTTTCATTAAATTAAATTTAATACATAATTAAGCATTACAGAGAACTACAAGAACCAGCAAAAGTTTTGGCATGTAATTACAGGAAAACAGGCTTGTTGCATCTCGAGTTTGACCTATTTGTGAACATTCTGTGTTTACAAAAGTTCAAAAGATTAATAAACCGTAACAAATCAAGTAACTTGAGTGAAACCTTAATTTTCTCTCTTAATAAATACTACCTCATTGGATTTCAGTTATACTTTTAACAACATTAATTTAGCAGTTTTATTAGAAACTATAAACTAGATGTATTTCAATATTATTTACAACTTATTTGAGCAACAACAAATATTTCAGTTGCATATGTGAAATTTGTTTCATCAGTAATTTAATTTATGCTGCATATTATTAAAAAATGTATTGTAAACCTTGAACTATTGATTTTACAAGAGTAATGACTAGAAAATGTTGTTGAATAATTGATGATTGGTTAAATATCAAAAATAGTTTAACTTCAGTTCTAAAAATTGTACTTAACTATGGGTATTAATAATTAAATACTGGGCTGTGTCAAATGAAATCCGGATTGGGTTTGTAAAACGGTTTTTATTGTAAAAAATTACTAGTAAACATATTATTTCTCTATGTAATCTACTTGCGTCTCAATACACCCTTACCACCTGTCGACCAATGCGTCAATTTCATCTGAGAAAAACTTTTTTGGCTGCTTGCGAAACAATTTATGGACTAGGAGTTTTACGCTTTCGTCGTCCGGGAAATGCAGCCCACCCAAATCCTTTTTTAATGCTTTAAAAAGGCGGTAATCACTTGGCGCTAGATCGGGAGAGTAATAATAGTAAAACCGAGATTTTTAATTGTTTGTTGTGTTATGTTCGCACAATGGGGACGAGCGTTATTGTGTTGAAGGAAAACGCCTTTTGACAAAGTCCACGGCGTTTCATACTTATTACTGGTTTCGCAACGTCTTTCAACAGACTAAAATATTCACTGCACTACCCTTAGTTAGGTAATCTTCAACAATGACGCCATTTTTGTCCCAAAATACGGTCAACATCACTTTTCCTGCGGGTGGCGCGACTTTAAATTTTTTTGGTTTCGGTGACGAAGTATGGCGCCATTCTTTGCTTGACTGTTTGCACTCAGGTTGATAGTATTATACCTCGCTTTCATCACCAGTTACTATTCTATTCAGAAAAGCTTCCCCGTCTTTCTCATATCGCTGAAGTAGAGCAACGCATGCTTGAAGGCGTTGTTCCTTAAGTTGGACAGTCAACTGCTTCAGCGCCCATCTTGCGCACACCTCATAAAAGTTAAGGTGGTCTACAACAACATTTTGAGCTAAATAAATACTCACATTAATTTTGGAAGCGACTTTTTCAAGTTTAATTCACCCGTTTTGATAAATCAGCTCTTGAACCACAGCAATGTTCTCTGGAGTGATTACACGATTCACCTGTCCCGGGCCCGTGCTCCCACACTCTCAGTTCCATTTTTAAACTTATTGACCCATTCAAACACACTTGAACGAGCCATACTACTATCTCCATATACATTTTTCATTCTTTTATGAATTTCATATGGGTTTACACCCTCAGCAGTTAAAAATCTTATAACTGAGCGCATTTCTTTGCTGGTGCAAATATTTAGCGACGACATTGCAAACAATGATGGCAGCTTGGTGTTGCAATTGTTTTATCTAATAAACTAAGTGGTCAGAGGCTAGCGAGATAATTACTTCAAAACCTTATTCAATGTATTTTGTACCGGTGATGCATTTGCATGCTCTACAGACCCTATCCGGATTTCATTTGAAACGGCCTCGTAAATGTGTCTGGTAAATTAAATACCAATTTGTGAAATAGTGTTTTTAGCTGTTTTAATATTATAGTAAAACCTTTCTACCCTGGGCATTCACGGGAATGCAAAATATGTCTGGTAATAAGAGGTTCTCGGACAAAATATCATATGATATATTATAGCAAAATTTTCGCCTAGAGACATACTTACTTCTATACGTGCAGACATTGGTTTAAATAGTCAACAGTATGGGAATGTTTCTGAATAACTGTTTTGTCTTTTATAACTGTCGTTATAAGTAAACGAAAACGCTTTGCAGAAAATTTTAAACAATCCCTAAACTGAACCGTTTCTTTGAATTTGAAAAATGTATAGTTAAATCCTAAAATTAATAAATTCTAATCAGTTTTGTTCAAAAACGCATCATTTTAAGTTGTATATTGTAAAACAAACAGTTAAATAATTCCATTTTTTCAAGAAGCACGTCCTCTCAATTAAGAATTTAGCAGAATATCGAAATATATAAACACAAAATAGTATATAAGAAATGATTATACAATACGTACGGGTGATTTTTATACCGATAAGGAGAATATTGAGGTGTTTAATTACTTTATTTTATATTCATAAATAAACACATGTATTAGAAATTTACTTATGAAACTGTATGTGGTTGTATATGATCATGTCTGTATAAATGCATTGACTAAGCATCCTTATTATATTGCATGTGATCTAACATAAGTATGATTCCCACGAATAATTTTCTTGTTTAGTATTATTGTATTCATACATTAGATTTTGTTGAGTCTTCAACAAGTAACGACCTACAGATTTAATTCAGTAATAATGTATAAATAATTATTGTAATACAATTGTACTTTACTTCTGAACTTACAAGTCTCCAACATTTTTGTATCTTTTCATTGCAAACTAAAATACAGTGTTTTTAAAAAGTCGCTTCGTCCTTTTCCCAACGAAACTATGTAGTTATATATAAATATATTTATGATTACATTTTCAACATATTAATTATTGCTTACGTTAATTTATTTATTTTTATAAAATAATATTCTTTTAATACAATATTTAAAGAACTATAATTTTTTCTCAACGTTTTGATGTATGTGTTTAAATGTAGTTTTTTGTATATAGTTCTAAATAATAAAATGTTTTGGAATTATTTGGGATTCTAAGGGTATACTTGCATCAAAAGGGCGTCCGATTTGGACAGGTAATTCTAGGTATAATTTTATGTGCTTGGATAAATACATTGTACTCGTCCCGATTGTGGGAACGTCCGGAAATGGCAGGTTGTTTATGAAATGTATATGTAAATTGCATTGGGATTTTCAAAATTGTCCGATATCAAAATTTGTTAGATATGCAGAGGTGTCTGGATATAAATGTTTTACTTTGTTACTATTGCATGCATGCACCTTGTAACCTCATTATCGCTAAAAAATTTGCGTTGTGTGCAAATGTATTTTCAAAAATTATTTACTAAACATATATACACGTAACGTGCGATCGAAATTGTTTGCAAAAAAAAATCCACTTTGGTTGTATAATATTTGAATTCCATTATAGCCTTGAATTTAATGTTTATAAGACATTCTCTACTCACGATTTCCATTGTAATAGCATTTGCTTCGTTTTGGAGAAATTGAATAGAAGAAACATGTCCTAACAATACAATTTTACCAGGAACTGATTTTAATAAGAATAACGTACTCGCTGTAACAAGATTAGTAATATCGTTTGCTATTAGTTTTTGATATAAATATGACTTGCAGCTTAGCCTTTTAGTATAGTTTTGGTATTGAAATTCAAGTGTAATAATAACCAAAATAATTTGTATTAAAATGAATTTTAAATCCATAAATATAATTTAATGAAACTCGAAATAAATAATTAAATTATAACCAAATAACTTGTTACGTTCTTAGAGAACGCCCTGTATATTTTGTTTATTTCTTTTAATACCTTACATTTATTCAGATTCTGTATTATATTTACACACCAATATTACCAAAATATTGTTTATTTTAATTAAATGTACAAATAGAGGTACACCACTGCGTAACTTAAGGGATACAAATTATTTACATTTATAGGATACGAGTCGTTTAAGAATTGTTGGAAGGTTCCATTAATAAAAACCAGTTTTATAACTTCTTATCTTCTAGCTGCACACATTTTGCGCTAGCAATATATTTCATTGTTGTATATGAATACAAACTATTCACTTCTAAATTTTCTGATTTAAAATATTTTCTGTTTCTGCCTATAAAGGGTAGGTCAATTAATTTTACTGTCACCTTCTAATTTCGTCGTAGTTTTCTTCATTAGCAAGCAGTTCAGGATATCAATGGGTACCCGATCTGCTGTTATTCTTTTCGTCAAGGATACTCCCCCAGACGACATGGTGTATCCTGGTGTTCAGGGACGGATTAATTCCAGTCCAGAGTAGAAGACAGTTTACGTATTCAGTCAGTTGGTTAGGCAACTGCCCCTCATAGAGCTTGTCTACAGCAGCCTATGATACTGCATTCCGTTTAATCGCCTGAAAAGGTCATATATCTTTAAATATCTTTTATACGCATTTCGCATTCTGAATAAATCACAATGTTTCTACGATCTATTATCTATTAAAATCACTACTCACCTCATTATTACTCGCTACTTTCTACGATGGAATAATCAATTTAGTAACTTTAAATGGTTCCTGTCACGCAGTAGCCAACGCATACGACATAAATCTAGAAGCTGATTTGTCTGGATTTCGGTTCCTCCTCAAATTGTAATTTTTTGAATACAACCAGTAGCTTTATGTATTAATGAAGATTATTCTTACATACATTAATATTTGAATTACTTTAAGACACTTTCCTTATTGTAAATTAATATTTCTATTACATGTTTCTATTCATATGCTTAAGTAAAATTATAGATTCAGAGCTTCACGCATCGTTTTTGCTTGCATTCTTCTTTTGAATTAGATACAGTTATTGTAAGGGTCAATTTGTTGTAGTCAACAAACTTTTTATCTAGCTATTCTATTAATATATAATTTACGCTTAGGTGAGCTCATTCAAACGCAATATAATTTAAATATAAATAGTCACAAGTAATTAACCTAAATTTACGTCATTTCTTATTTTAGTATTTTGTACATAAACGAATATATTTATCTATTGGTCGTTGTGATAATAACGTTATTATTTTTAATGCATTGCTTTACTTACCGATGTAATTTATAATCTACGGTCTTTTATTCTCTTACCAAGCTACTACATAAACTTGTGTGTTTTAAAACATACTTCCAAATTCTTTACGCTTACAAATAATTAATATTTTATTCATGAAACCATTTACCTTAATTTAACCTTAATTAAACTTTGATCATCTTTCCTTTCGTTACAATTTATTTAATTTATTTCTTGCAGACATATATACGAGTGTTTCACATAAGTTCGCTTTTCTTAACAACATTTCTTAGTTCTTAATATCCTAAATAAACATTTAGCGTTTGCAATACTAAGATCGACTTTGATATATTGAGTGTTCAACATATACTGAGCGTTCGGTCACAAGTGACCATCAGTTACTTCCTGTGTATATTTTTTTATATTAAACATGCCTAAAATTTTAGCTGTATATTCTTCTCGTCGTTCTGGATATATAACCGACCATTTTACCAGCGATAACTCTATTTAACACCATTTTGCAGGCAAACAGACGATGTGGTACCCTGTTGTTTCTTACGTACTACCAAATATACAAAGCAGAGTAGATTGCGACGACGAATACCTTGACGTCAGACCCACGACCCCCGAGCAATAAAAAAGTCTGTCGGACAAAATTTCTTTTACACTTGTTAATGCTGCTGCTTTTAGTTACCACATATCAACCAAGAAATCTGGCCAAAAGGCATGTAACAAACTTCTGAACTTTCTTCAATTGGTATCAGAAGCACCATTTGACTATTTACGAGAGCAGTTTTATATTGAGCCTGCTTGACATATTTCTAAAAGGGCTATTGCAACACCACATTCGGTATTGCATATCCCCATCTTTTGATGTTGATGTGAGTTTTCATACATTAGTTGTTGATTAACAGCAAGTTTATTAACACATACCTTAAATGTTTATAAAATTCCTGAACTATAACGTCCTTTGTACACCATTATTATATTTTCTCCAAATTTGAAAAGACACTTTTTAAAGGGTAATGAATTACAGGCGTCTTTTCTAGATCATTTTGAGGGTAAATATTCCAACTACTTTCATAATAATATAGAAATTATAATTCGTTTATGAGAAATTCGTGTCGTAATAAACAGTAACTGTATTGAAATAGTATATTGTAATACAGCTGCAAATGAGTTTTTCAATTTCCCCTTTAGCATGTGTGTTATCTATTACGAGACATGAAACTTACTAAAAACTAGTAGAAGTTTTCTAAGAGAATTTAACTCAATCGAGAACACTCCGTATATAATGTTATTTTAGGATAATATCTTATTATGATTTAAATTTAATAAAGATACAAAACTTTGGGTATTCATATTTTATCGAATACATTTTTAATTAGCTTACGTTGATAATAAAAATCGCTACATTTTAAATATATTGTAGTAAATTAATTCAAAAAGAATATGCAGTTTTAAACGAATGAGATTATGAAAGTAGAGAACCAGAAAGTAAAACACTTAAGTTGACGGTATTTTATGAGAAATGCTTCCGATAATTTTTCTGTGTGTAGTTTGGTAGCGCCATCTAGTGCCGCGATTAATTTTGCTTAAAAAAAGATGAAAACCTATTCTTATACCGTTCTTTATGTACAATCCAATGGCACAGTCAAATATTTTCTATAATGTACAGGTTTCTAAAAATACATCAAATTTATGTTTTTTTTTTAAATTCAACGTCCAATATATCTTGTCACGTTCTATTTTGGAACGCTCCTAAATTGTAATTTGTATTTTTTCTTTGGGTTAAAGATTAAAAGAATTATCGTTTAATGCTTTATTAATACCTGAGATGCATAAATTTAAGTAATTTTAGCTTTTGCTTTCATTTTAATTATTTTCAAAACCCTTTAGTTACGCCACTAACTACGTCCAATTTCTAGCAGTTTAAATTCAGCTCGTAATACAAATCGTTTTTTTTGCTTCAAGATAAACCCTATAGTTTCTATACAAACTCGTTGAAGAAAACGTACAAACAAATTATTCTTAGTGCTGAACGCTTTCTTAATTAAGCCTTTCATCCTTAGAAAGAGTAAGAATTGGAATCTTTTATTTCGGCGCCTGCTGACGATTTATTTCAATTTTGTTATTTAGCAAGTAAGCTCAGGCCAAGGTGTGTAAAATTGAATCCGAGAAGCGGCTCCGAAGCAATGGATTGCACATCGTCTTCTGCTATTAGAACGCTAGGGTGGAACGTTCTTCAGATTTCTGCTCTGGATTTGCGCTATGTTATTCTTCAACAGACCTGGGCGCATAGACATCTCGACCTTCTGGAAGAAGAGATCACTGAGCTGCCTATCACAAGGATGCTAACAGGTTGTTTTTTCGTTCATTTCTTTACTCCTGTTTTTTTCTTTTAAACGAAATAACAATCCACCGACGTTATTTATTTATTTAAACCTAATAAACTTCTTTTAATTGGCTCATTTGCAATGTAATGTAATTATATTAAATCTGTCCTCAACGTGTAAATTTTTACGTAATGTTCGCTACTTAAGAAATCATAACGATTTAACTACATGCCTTTAATCTGGAAGTTTGACACATCTTGCGTATATTGTGATATTACATGGAATAAGTTACGATTTAAAGATCTTAAAACATATGAATACCACCGCACGCCTATGGTCCAGCAAGGACAAATGGAACACGTTTAAATATTTCGCATTTTGATTAAATATCAATTCTGGCACATATATATTTATGTATATTAACTGTAAAAGTTTATTATGAATATTCTGTAATTACATATTTACTTTACAATCTTCATAAAAATTTGCTAAAAGGATGTAAAAATTTAATTGGTCAATTTGTTATTATATTTTAAATATAAAGTTGGATTATCATTACGTTAATCTAAGAAATCTTACACAAGCTTAGATCAGATTTATTTTTGGTTTGAGTCATTTATGAATTTATTCTTGACTATAAAACTTATCGATGTTACATGTAGTAATTTAATTTATATGACGTATATGTCACGAGTTATCTAATATTTCGAATTTCATACAACTGTCATTTAACCACTAGTTTCCTACGAGATTTCTGTGTATGAAGTAAACGATTGTTATAAGATTATTTTTTTTGTTTCTTCGTCGTTCTGGGTACATAATGAGCACAAATTTAGCAACAAGTAATCACCTGCATCTTGATAATTGGCGCAGACACGGCAGACGACGCGGTGCCCTCCCCAATTAGGCTTTTTCTACCCTTCCTACCATTTTCTTTAATTAGGATCAGACGGATTGCAATGACCACAACCGTTATATCACAACTTACGACCCCCAACAGCCAGAAAATCTAGCCGGACAACGTTTATAAGCTTTTTTTCGGACCTCCTTTGACCAATACTTTCCACCCTTAACAATCCGGTCAAAAGGTCTGTAGCAATCTTTTAATATTTTAGATTAACTTAAATTTAATTTTTCGAAAATATAAGGTGCTTGGTATGCATTCAAAACATTTAGCCTGAATTTTTGACTTTTTATAAACGTACTGCTTCGTTAATCTAATAGGCATACAGGAAGCTTCTCAAAATGATTTTGAGTACCTTTATTTAATTACATTTCTTGTTTGATCTATTAGTATTAAACAATGCACGCGGTAGTTTATTAAATACCAATAACTTACAGAAGCAAATTAAAATAATTGTTCAAACTGGTTACCATTTTTCCTTATTCACAATTTGCACCTTCTAGTTACTGCCCATAGTTTCTCTATCTGAAAATAAGTTTATTTTAATTGGCACAAGATGATAGAAAAATTGTGCATTGCTATCGAAGAGGCTTTCAAAAAATTGCAGGAACGATCCCCCATTATTTTAAACGCTCTGTGCAAGGTAACCATAAGGTGCGAAATGTGCATAAGGGAGAATGGCAACAGTTTGAATAGTCTTTTTAATTTGCTTTTCCATTTTTTGGGTAATTCATAAACTACCCCATGTATTGTTAAATATTAATAAATGAACCATGATATGTAATTAAATAAATGTAGTCAGAATTACTTTAAGGAGTTCTAACTAGGTCGACTAGATTAGCAGATGTGTGAATTAATAAAAAGTTGAAAATTCAGGGAAGTATTTCAAATACATACCAAGAGTGTTATAGTTTGGAAAAGTTAAATTTGAGCTAATTTAAAATATTGAAAAATACACAAAGCATTCAATATAAAAAAAACATATGTTTCATTTATTTCTGGAACTGGTACACGATGGAAAATTTTTGACTATGCAAATAGATTCTACGTAAAAACAATATAAGAATAAGTTTTCAAACTTTCCAATATGATACAGAATAAAGTAGATACGGAAGATACATAAAAATAGTAATTTTTCAGTTTCGCCCTGTTCTCAGAAACAAAAAGGGATATCAAAATTTGCTCTCCAGTATCGTAAATTTCTCAAAAAAGTAGTACAGTTTCGTGAAAACTGCAACTCTCTATTTTCACCAATAACAATGATGCTCTGCAAATATCTACACTATATTGTAATATACGCATAGATAGTAAAGATATAGATTAACTTACATGTATTGCATTATTTCAACAACATACCTTTCAACATAAAATTGTGCCTATGTGCTAAAACATATCTTAGATGACATAAATAATATACTTGCATAAAAATGGAAAAACGTTTACAAATTAACTATATTGAAGGGGTTATATCTCAATAAGCAGTGGTTTTGAAGTCTTGACTATTAAGATTTTTTTTATCCCATACAGTATTATAATTTAATAGTGTTTGTAGATTAACACGAATACGTTAAATTAGGAGAGTCGTTTATCCCGTCATAACTGGTTACGATGGTCAATGTATAACGTGAAAAATATTTATGTCACTTTATACAATTTTATATTGAAATTAATGTATACGGTTAAATGGTCAACACGGAATTAGTGGTGGAAAGGCCATTCAAAATTATTTCTCATTAAATGAAATATATCTAAACTTTACTATAACATGTTCTACAATACAGTTTTTTAAATAAATCAAGTTATATCAGAAGGAGCATTTGTCCATTTCAATTCCATTTAACGATAGTTTTCACCTTTCAAAGAAGCTTTTTATTTCTCTACTGCTTCCATGTGTACTGCCAAAATGGTTGCATACAGGTTCAACTTTAAGGGTGATTTTTACCCAATAAAACCGTTTAAGAGCAAATAAAAAAATACAAGTATCTTATATTTTAGTTGTCTACAACATATCCAAATTTCATTAAAATTGGAGTCATACGCCCGGGATATCTTCCTTGTAGGATAAATCCGTAATTAGAGAAATGCAAGTGTCACTTTGACGGTCTTTGATAGTTTAAAGGCTCGCATATTTGTCTATGCTCTTAAAGCTCTCAGGCTCCAATTGAAACGAGGTCACTACTTTTTTAACAGAGGAAAACTTAAATAGATGCCTTCTTCTCGAATAAGGAGATAAAATCGTAGAACCCTATGCTAATATGAAGTTTGGTACATTAAACACCACGGTATAGCGCTATGATGCCAGGAATCGATGCAGCAACTTAACCAAACACGATGTATGAACTGCACTAGTAATATAACGCATCTGGTATTCATCTGGAATGGTTTTCCAGCCAAGATGCCGAATCAAAATGTGTATGGTGTCGCTTTTAACATCAGTTTAAATTATATCTACTACAGTCCATCGGTGTAAAGTTTACCTGCACTAGAAATTTAAGGAATGCATTCGTATATTTATAGTAGTGAGATTCTTATACTCACTTTAAGTTAAAGCTATTTACTGAGACATTGAACACATACAATAGTAAGTAAGCATTCAAATTAGGTTATGCACAAAAATCCGTAAAGTCACATATAATCTTTCCGAAGTAGAAAAATTTTTTACTTTTACAATTTGTTTTTAATTGTTTGTTAATTTTAATTTTAGGTTTCGTGCTCTGGAACTTCAGTAATATTAATATTAAGATTAAGGATAAGGAGATACCTTCATTTTGCTGAAAAATGTAAAGTGTCATATATTTTTGAAATCAAAATTTCCTACTCATGTCAATGTGTGAAAACGTATAGAATGTTCGATTAAAAAACTAGGCTTTATTTCGTATCTTTGCGATACTCATTTACTGCTTCTAATAATACATTCGATAACTTTGGTAATTTAAACTTCTTGGTAAAATCAATACTTGCCAAAATAACCACTGGGAAAATTGTAATAGATTATCATGTACATATTGAAAACTATAATTCTACATTTTTGTACTCTTGATTTATTAAACAAAATTAATAAATATTTGATAAATTAAACTTTAGAATTATTACAAAATAAATAGAAGCGTCAGTACATTCAGACGGCAAACTACTAACATTATAACTACAATAAAAATTAATCTAAACCAGCATCATTGTTTATCGAAAATTATTTTTAGTTCTTGTTCGTTATTAGCACTTTTGGTTTCATGTAATTAACGAACAAATTACAAAGATCCTGGAATAAATACAAGCTGAGTTCTTAAAATAACAGTAGAGAAACAACAATAGGATGAATCATTTATTAAAGGAAAGTATAAGAAAATTTATATTTTACCTAAAAACTACTGAAATCTTTTCAAAATTTAAATTATTGATTAGGGTTGGATGGGTAACTTAATTTAGTTTAGAAACTTCTTTAATGCCTAACACCCATGCATTATTAGCGTTAATTAATAATATATATTTGTTTTGAATAATTTCGCTCATTGATTTGGGCATCTTTAGAGTTAAATAACTACAATTTTAATAATGTATTACTTAGTTAGAATGCTTAAGTTTGTAACGATACTTTGAGACTACATTACTTAAGTAGATGTCTAGGTAGCTTCTAGTCGAAAATGGACCAGGTTCTTCTAATTAACAGAATTAGTATACACATACGAGCACTTAAAACTTTTATATCCGGAGCTCCAACAATATCTAAACTTTATGCAATTGCTTTGTGGATATCTATCATACCTTAGGTAGAGGTTTTTAAACTAGTTCTGAATGTTAACTTTATTTTAATTATTTTACTAGTCGTACTGAATATATACTTGTTGTGTAGTTTAAACCATTTATCGTTTTAGCTTAATGTGCTGGTTCTATCCATGAATTTTTAATTAATTATAAGACATCAGTTTGAATTAGTTATAAAAAAATTGGTAGCCTAGTATTCATGTATTTACAGTGATGCTATTTACCGTAATACGGTTATTGCGTTGCCAATTATGCAACTCTACGTGAACTTAGTTTTCAAAGGAACAAGTCGTAGGGTAGCATCAACGACTTCACCAATAGATAGATGAGTACAAACTCTGTAAGCGTTTTAACTTTTCTGGCTGAAATTCCACGTATTTAAAGAGCTCCGTAATCTGAGAAACGTGGCCACCTGGCAATTGCCTTTATTAACAAATTGTAACAAAACGGGTATAAATAATTAAATTATACATCTCAAAATAATGGATTAAATATCCTGCTATTCTATTTATCTTTAGCTACTAAATTTAATCATATAATTAAGTAGCTATTTATAGAATCATAAAAGAGTAGATCGTGTTTATACTACACACGTGGGATCCTTAAAATATTTTTATCATATTCTGACCTTAAGTTCTAATTTACTTATAATACTGGAATTCGTAATTAACTTTCCAAGTATTAGTTATTAATGTCTTAAGGTTTGGAAAATTTATATTGACGTCACAACTAGAAAATATGTCCGATACGTCTGTTTATTGCCGGGTTTTACCTTCTAAATTCGTTGTTATTTATCTATACTTATGAACTTGGACTTTTTAAATGAAATTCAACGTTAATTATTTTGAAACTTTATCTAATTAAGAAAATTCTTTACGTATTAATAATCAGCAAAAACTACTTAATATAATAATTAGCTATTAACGGAACTTAGTTAAAAATCGAACATTAATTTACAACTAAAAATCTGGTGTGAGGCAACACACGACGCACGCGCCCACGCACGCACACACACACACACACACACACATGTACACACACACACATACACACACACACACATACACACACACACACACACACACACACACACACACACACACACACACACACACACACACACACACACACA
>JAHWXV010066118.1:0-14093 GCA_024586415.1 Phrixothrix hirtus | reverse complement strand
ATATGAAAATGGAAATGTCTGTATGAATTAAGCAAAGATACATCATTTTGTTTCCATAGGTCTCTTAATTAGAAAACTTTTTATACACACGTTAGTATTATTGATGAATCGCATTTTCGTTATGAGTAATTCCATTCATTCGTATCTTATCAGGGCAGGAAATCCTTATTACCTCATTTCCTGTGTGTGGGCGAATGAAGCGTTGTGTAATAGTGACGTAAAAAACGGTTAAGTACGCATGTGCCGGTAACAGTGAGGATATATGCCGGCACGTGCCCGTATGGACGACAGAATACCCTCAAATATTGCATATGCAGAACACACTGCAATTATAAACAACGAATTCCATTGGTATTCCCTGAATAAAAATGGCAGTCCAGCATTACGCCAATTACTGCCAATCAGTATAAAAGGGGCACCAAATCCTGAAAGAAATCAGCAGTTGGTGTGATTACTAGAAGCTTGGAGTAGGCAGATAGAGACCATGTGACTAGTAGTTGGGAACTATTCGGTGCTTGGAGTAGGCAGATTGAGACCAAGTATCCGATAGTTTGGTAGAGCCGAGCCGACGGCATCAGTAAAATGTCCTCACGGGCACCGATTCGCTGAGGAGCTTCCCGCTGCCCGCCATCACGTTCCGCCAGCCCGCTACGTTCCACCAGCCGCTCAGACGACAACGCCGTCTCGACAGCCGACAGCCATCTCGCGCCGCCACCCTGCAAAGACTTCCAGCCGCTCAGTCGACTTGTGTTGCGCCCGCCGTGAGCGACCTGCCGCCGCCATCACCAGCGTCCCGACGCCCGGCGCCCCGACGCAGTAAGTACGCGCATATTTATTTATTAACCATTGGCCCCGTTTTAAACATTGTCGTAACAAACACTAAAACTTGATTCTCGTTATTGTGCCCAGATAACTTAGAATCAACCTTAGCAGCATTTTATTAGTTTATTCTACACTAAACACTCGATCCTCGCTATCATGCCCAGTTAGCTTGGAATCGCATTTAGTTAGTATCGTGCCAGTTAACTTAGAGTCATTCATTAGTTAGTTAGTTCCACATTAAACACCTGATCCTAGTTATCGTGCCAGTTAACTTAGAATCAGCCTTAGTATAGTTTTAGTTAGTTTATTCCCCTCTAGACACTAGAGCTTAGTATCGTGCTAGTCAACAACTCAGAGTTACAATTCCTTGTTATTTACACTAGACACTATAGTTTAGTATCGTGCTAGTTAGCGTAAGAATAAAACATTGACGAGTGTGCGCAAAACTACTGTCCGGCTCTCCTCTTATAAAGAACTAGCTGGCAGTAGCCTTTGAGACATCCAGAGACCTACAAGAACGAGGCAGAGGGGACATGGCCGCATAGCTCTCGTGAGTGGTTCAAGGGGTAACCCCCTTGTAACAATTGGCACCAAACTTAGTGGGTATCTATAGAAGAAGGGAAGACACGACCAAAGATGAAGACAAGATCCGAGAGTGGGGAAATAGAAACGGAAGCATCCGCCAGTTCTGAGACTGAAACAAAACTCAATGGTGCCCAAAACATCAACCAAAGTCTGATGGAACAATTACTCCAGGGACTCAAACAGTTAATGGAAACGGAAATTGCCAAGTTTTCCGGAGACCCATTGGAGGATCCAGAAGCCTTCATAACAAAGGTAGAGGAAGCCTTTCCAAACATCCCAGACGACGAAAAACTGGGAAAACTGAAGAAATTCCTAACGAAAGATACCCGGAAATGGTGGGAAGGAAGAGAGGATTTCCTTGTGGACTACGAGGAATTCAAACAGTCGTTCCTCAACACATTCGGTAGTCTGGAAACCCGAACTAGGATTTGAGCACAATACTACGGAAACTATGAACAGGATAGGGAATCAGTGCGAGTCTTCTTGAGAATAAAAGTCAAGCAAGCGAAGCGCCTGAAGATAAACCTACTGGATGACATACCAACCATGGTAAATATGCTTCACGGTCACATCCGAGTTCATCTGAGTGAGAGGAACTTCAAATCACTTGTGAAGTTCATTGACGCCGCAGAACAAATTGAACGGGATACAAAAACCGCCGGGGCACTCAAGAGAGCAGGACTTCTTCAATACAGTTACTGTCCAGTGAAACATTACCATCGGGAATGTCCAATCAAGGGTAACAGGAGCAAGCCGCCGGGAAACGACCGGGTGGCCGAGACCGTCGAAGTCCAAACGTCTCGGCCAGCAGAGCAGTAAACGAGCCCCCGCATCAATCAGCTCCCAAAAATCCAGATCAAGGTGAACGGCAAGTGGATTGACTCACTACTAGACACAGGTACAACGCACAACCTGATCCAGGCAAACCACACGAACAAATACATAGCGGAACCCGCAAAAGCAAAGCTTGCTAACCCACAGCAGCAAATCCAGATACTTGGAAGTGCAAAATTGCCTTTCACAGTGGGCAACACGTCTCTCGAAGACACATTTTATGTGACACCCTCCTTAAGTGCTCCAGTAATACTAGGTCACCAGTGGCTGATAAGTCAGCACGCGATCATAGATTACGAGCGCCGGTGTATGCACTTCGGTAAAAAGAATAGGACCACTGTTTACTGGAAAGGTGAATCAGCAGCCCCGCCACGAAACAAAAAGGTAACCGAGGAAGTAAAGCACGACTTCCCTAAGGAATTCGAAAATCCTTTTAAGAAACTTCTGGAAGATTTCTGGCGCCTAATGAATCAAAAAGGGACACTATCGACAACTACAACAACAAAACACAACATACAGCTGTCCAACAACGCCTCGCCCTTTAAACTGGCTCCAGCAAGATACTTACCAGAGAACAAACAAATCCTGGAAAAAGAGATGCAGGCCATGCTAGCGGATGGAATCATCGAGCCAAGCACCTTCTAGGGTAGTTCTCGTCAAGAAGAAAAACGATCAGACTCGATTCTGCGTAGACTATAGGCATCTAAATTCTATGACAAAGGGACAAAAATACGACGCTACCTATTATACAGGACACCCTCAAGCACCTAGGAAAGGCAAAAGTATTCTCATCCCTAGACTTAAAATCGCGATACTGCCAAGTCCCGATGGAAGAAAACGCGAAGAAACTCACAGCATTTAGCACACCAGAATGGGTATGCTATCAGTTTAAGGTCATGTCCTTTGGGCTTAAGAACGCTCCAGCCACCTTCCAGAGGATGATGACCCAAGATGTCCTCCCAGGCTAACTCCACAAGTTCCCCTTGGTGTACCTCGACGACACCGTCATCTACTCCGATAATTGGAATAACCACCTAGAGCACCTACGGCTGGTCTTCGAAAGGCTGACGCAGAACCACCTCCACATAGGGATGGAGAAGTGCCAACTTGGTAAATCCACAATTACGTACTTGGGACACCAAATTCCAGCGGAGGGCAACAAGCCTCAGGAAGACCAGGTAGAAGCACTCAAAGCGGCTGAAACACAACAGGAAACAAACACGAAGTTTTCTGGGCCTTTGCAACTGGCTGCCAGAATACTTGCCACGGTGCGCAGAGATACTAGCACCAATCAATGACGTTTTGAACGGCAACAACAAATTCAAGTGGACCCATCAAGCGGAAAAAGCCTTCCTTAGTATAAAGGAGGAGCTGACAAAGCCGCTGAAATTGAGCAGGCCTGAACCCAAGCAAGCTCTATACGTTGCAAACGGATGCCAGCGGACTGGGACTAGCGGCCGTACTACACCAAATGGAAGAAGGCGAAAGACGCATCATCAGTTACGCGAGCGCGAAACTTTCCCAAGCCCAAACCAATTACCACGTGAACGAACTGGAATGTTTGGCAGTGATATGGGCGATAAACAACTACCGTCCGTACATAGAAAACCGGCCTTTCACCTTAAGGACCGATAGCAGCGCCCTCACCTGGTTAGACAGAATGAAGAATACTCAATCAAAGCTTACCAGATAGGCGATCGTTCTTCATTAATTCAATTTCCAGGTGCAACACTGCCCAGGAAGTACCAACGAACTGCCAGACCACCCATCACGTCACCCGACAGGCGCAAAAGCCAGTGAAAGCAACCACAGCCCGAGGACCTAGGTTAATCCTGGTGGTCACCGACCTATTTAATAGAATGACTGAGGCTTTCCCGATGGAACGAACCAATGACATCCTCGAACCAGTGGAAAAGCTAGTTTTCCAGAGATTTGGATACCCAAAGGCCATAATCTCCGATAATGGACCCCAATTCATTTCCATCACCTGGGAAGGCCCCATGACAAGATGGGGATGCCTACATTGGACTACCCCCATATTTCATTCACAAGCGAACCCAGTGGAGACGAAGAACCAAGAGATAAAAAGGATAATCCGCCTTCGTCTGGAAAACGACCCACAGGCACCAGATTGGGATCGATCCCTCCAAGAAGTATTATACAATCTGAGAGGGAGGGCCAACGCAGCCACCGGACTAACACCGAGCCAGGCTCTTCTCAGCTACGAAATTTCAAGGCCAGGGGAGTGGAAAGTCAGGGAAGGCACGGCAGACAACAGACCGCGAATACAGAACCTGGAGGACCGGATACAGTAGCACACCGAAACCAGCATCGGTATAGGTCGAGGTACGTGATTCCGGAACCCCCTCCAGTACGGGTCATGCCTGGAGATCAGGTCACCAAATATTGAATATGTAAAACATATGACAATCAGAAAGACCAATTTCCATTAGTATTTCTAAATTACCAATAACAGACCAGCATTTCGCCACTTTCTCCTGCCGAGGAGTATAAAAAGGGCACCAAAACCAGGAAGTATTCAGTAGTTGCTGTGACTACTAGGTGCTTGGAGTAGGCAGATTGAGACCTAGTAACTGATAGTATAGAGCTGAGTCTACGGTATCAGTAAAGCGCCCTCGCGAACGTCTCGCGAGATTCTTCGCCGAGGAGCTTCCCGCTGCCTGACCGTAACTCACAGCCAGCCTGCTGCGAGCCGCCAGCCGTCAACAACCTACCGCCGCCACCCAGCGTCCCGACGCCCCGACGCAGTAAGTACGCGATTTGATTGACAATTGTGTTACTTCGTTTTTAAACATTTTTTAACTTATGCTAGACATTTGATTCTCGTTATCGTGCCAGTTAACTTGGAATCAAACCTTAGGTATCATTTTAGTTGATTTTAATTTGCGCTAGACATTTGAACTCAATTATCGTGCTAGTTAACTTAGAATAAAACCGAAGTTATCATTTTAGTTAACCTAGAATCAAAGATTTTCATTTCTTTGTTATTTTACTTACACTAGACACTTGAGCTTAGTATCGTGCTAGTTAACGTAAGAATCAAACATTAATTTGCCATTTAGTGAATTCAGTTAGGTATTAGTCACATTAGCATAGGAGTGTACATAATAAGCATAAGGAGTGCGCGCAAACTACAGTCCAGCTTCCCTCTTATAAAGAATTAGCTGGCTGTAGCCAGCAGAGACCTGCAAGAACGAGGCAGAGGAGACGTGGACGCATATCGGTCGTGCGGAGTTCAAGGGGTAACCTCTTGTAACACTAAATTTCTAGTTTTGTTAATTTTTGGTTGTTTAATAATCAAAAATTTGTAGAATTTGGGGAAGGGCTTTGACGCCCTCGGCGAAGGTGTTCGCGTCAAGGTCTTCGCGCCCCGCGTCACTGCTAATACGAAGCCAGCCGCCGCGAACACTTTTGTTACGTCAAATGTACGGGCGTGGCCTGCACCTACACTCGCGTCGCGTTCCGTTGTCGCGCTTTGGTCCCTAGTGCACGTTACCTTGGCGTCCTTTGGAGATCCCGACTTCACCACCTCCGCGTAGCTCACTCCCGGCACCTTAGCAATCGCGGAAGCACCTGAAACCGATTTTCTCGTACGCGGGAACTGCGGGTAGCCTCTGTAACTCGCGGAGTGCTGTTGTTCGCAATTATCACACCTAGCGGGCGTCTCTATGGATTTCGCACACTGTCTAGAGAGGTCGTTTTTGCTGCATTTTACACACGGCGGCTCCGCGTAGCAGTTCCGCTGCGAGTGTCCATGCTTCTGGCACCGATAGCACTGGTTCGTGCCTCTACGACGCCTTCGGTGACACGCAGATGTAGCACTGCCCGTAGCTGGTGGATGGCCTTGCCCTCCGTCGTGTCCTCCAATTCAACAAAGTTGATCGCATTGGGGTCTTGTCGTTTCTCCGGCGCATCCTGCGCACGGAGATTAGGGGAAAGCCTTTTCTTTGGAGATCCTCCAGGATCTCCTGGTCGGTGATGTCCTGTGGTAGCCCCCTGATAACTATCTTCAGCACTTTTTGACTTTACAGACCGTGGGTATGGAAGGGGATCTTCGAATCACGCAGGTATCTTGTGATTCCGTCATGATCCCCTTCGGTCGCCGGCTGTACTGAGATTCTCAATGCCACATTCCTCGCACTGGTGATTCTGACGTTGTTTTTGTGAGGACACTCACGACGGAGGTCTATCTCCTCTTGTGGCGGATAACGATGGGCTGTGCTTTCTTGGTCTTTTTAGGGACCTGGACTGGCTTCTGGGAGGGCTCTACGATGGTGTGAAGCTCTTTTATCTCTGTTTCTTCCGCTGGCGCCGTTGCTTGCAGCACTTCGTAGCAGTTTACTTTTTCTACTTATGGTGCAAGCGCTGCTTGCTTGGGTGCAGAACCGTCGCTTGCTCTTCTTGGTTTGCGCTTTCTCCTCTTCTTGCCTCCAGCTTTTTGGAAGCCTTCGGCGCCGATGTCGGAGGGAGATGATTTGGCGGTGGTCTGGAGATGCTGGCGCTGCTCCTCGTCCGAGGAGTACACCTCGTTTGCGAGGATGCACTGCGCAAATGGCGCAGCCTCCTCGGTGGTGGTGAAAATTCTTTGTGGAGCGCTGTTGTCCTCTACGAAGTTGGCTGTCGAGATATTAGGTCTAGCGTTTTCGAGAAATGCAGTGAAAACGCCACGACCTTCCTCCGGTAGTTGCGAAATGTAATATTCCGCCTCGTCAAAGTTCGGTGTGGCAATGGCTTCGTGGATTCTCAAACCCAGTCTTAATTGCAGGTACACTTGTGGCACACTAGAGATCGCTGGAGTAATTTGTTCTGCACCCGACCCACCACTACAATATGTAGAAGGGGCCTAAGGTACAGCACAAGAGCGGACAGGAAGTGAAAAATGCAACTGCCAACGAACACGACTGTACTCGATGACAGCTGCAGGCGCACTCACTTGCTTTGACGGCTGGACACAAATGATTCTCTGAATTCTTCGGTTTGAAATGCTCGCTTTTATATGTTTTTGACGAGAGAGGGACGGCGATATTAGCTAACTTCAAATTTTGAGGTTTTTGATTTTTTTCTCAGCCTAAAGGCTGTATTTGTTGCTAATTCGAATTTTTATACTAACCACGTCTTAATTAGACCATCCATTCAGCTGTTTTTGAATTTAATTGTTTTTTCAGAATTTTTAAAATTTCTAACATTTTGAATTTAAAATCTTTCAGTTATTTTTAACAACATTTTCTTACTTAAGTACGAACATAATACATTTATTTGTTTATAAAAGGTTGGCTTTAAATCGAATGTATTTAATTATTAATTAATTAATGAAATAGGGTTCAGTTTTATTTGCGTTTTGAGTACGTGTAAAATTGAACCCTTATCAGTCATTCTACGAATTTGTTACCATATGTCTATGTGGCTTTGACTTGCATTCGATTTAAATTCCTGGAATGTTACATTTTCAATAACTGTTCCTTTAAGAAAATTAGATCTTATTTGTTTAAACAACTACTAACTATTAATATCGAATTTACTTTTGTATTATTAAATTTTAGTAAAAGATTATTTTATAATTTACATTTGTCTGCATTTTTGCATTTTGAACAGTTTTATTTACAAGAATTGTTTATAGTAAAATAAAATGAAAATGGTCTTTTTCGTTGGCGATGCGCCAAATTAACCGCACTTTTGACGTGTTTACGCTTTGAACTTAGAACAAACTTAATTATCACATGACAAACACTAATTAACACAACCATAATTAAGTTTGAAAGATGGAAACACTTCACAGTATGTATGTAATGTTATTTCGAAAGCATTAGACATTTTTGTAATAAATACTTTTTACAAGACGATTGATGAGATTGCGGGTTTTCAAGTTGCATATCATGTGTCCATTGTAAATATGTTTATCTATTTCTAATTTTTCTATTATATTATTATTTGAAAGTTAATTTTAAATTTTTTATCTATTTAAGATAATTCCTAAATAATGTTTAATAATTAAACCAAGTCAAATATGCCTATAAAGTTTTGATATCAGATGAGGGTTGAACTTGGACCCTTGCGCTAACATGATGTACGCTCTACCGCTGAGATAGCGACTCCTCAACAATCATCATAGCAGAATTCCCATTATATGTATGTAATGATATTAAGGCGTTCGGTTAGGCCTTCGAATGCTATTACGCTTGTGCTTGAATCTGTGTATATATCATCTATAATGTTTATGATTTTAACTGGTGTGTTTTTATTTTTGAGTATACCAGTTATGTCTTATTTTCTGATGCGATCGAAGGCCTCGGTCATTTCTATAAACCAAAGGTGTGCAGGTTCGTGTATTCCATTGCCTTTTCTGTTATTTACCCTGTTATAAATATTGTATATGTTGTTCCTCTATTTTTCAGGAAGCCATGTTGTTGCTTTACTGTATTGATCGTTGTTTCAAGTTTATTCCGAATGATCGCCGCAAAAAGTTTTGTAATAGATTAAGAAGTGTAATACCTCTGTAATTGTCAGGATTTTTGTGACTACTAATTGTGTTCTTTACGCCTTAAAAAATTCTTTATAACAAGCGCGATTTTAGTGTTTATTTACTAAATATATGGTACACATTTGTAATGTTTCCCGCAAAGCGTGATAATAACGCGAAGCACGATTTAATGGAATTCCGAGAATTCTACGCGTTTTCGCTATATTCGTGATTCCGGAAGTATAATTATTAAGACTGAATTAAAGCAAGAACAAACTTTAGGAAAGTGTCGAATACTGTGCACGAATGTACAATTTAGTTTAAATTACAAATAGAAAAATTGCTTAACTAAAATCTGTTATAAAAATGCTATAAGCTAATTAATAAAGATTGCATAACCTGACACACAAATCACCGGTTACCGTCCGAAATCAGTCAAGATTGTTTTGATAGTTAATAATAATTAATATAAGCAACAATCTCAGATGATTTAAAAATTAATTAATTATTAAAACCTAATTAAAAGCTATTGTGAAATATTGTGTCACGTTATGAAACGAATTAGTTAAAGCACGTGTAATTGCTACCCATATTGATAAGATAGCAGACAGAGAAAACCATCCGAGTCTATGTTCGCTCAATAAAGAACGCGAGTACAAATTTAAGTATAAATAAGACGCTTTCATGAGCTGCAAATCAGTCTTCGTATGAGACTCTGTACGGAATATTGTCTAGTGCAAAGACTGTAAAAGCTTTTCTGTAAAGTCAAGCTATTTTGTTAATATATTTTACTGAGATCCTGACGTAACGTCTTCTGGACTCGTCAATCCTGAATGCCGTTCATATTAACAAACCGCTAGAAGACTCCGTATGCTAGAGATCTGTATACAGAGATTCTAGAACGAAGTTCTATCCGTTGTTGCTCTGTAACAAAGATAGACTGAGCGTAGAATAATATAACCTCGGGGATCCTCGTAACCGAGCATTCCTGGTATTACCACCGCCGAATCAACAACGAAACCTCCTTTGTGTAAATTACAAGCAAGTTGCTCTGTAACTGTTTGTCAAGCGCTCGTTATTGTCGTCGTGTGTTGAGTTGTATCGATAGCGGATGCACGACTACGCTGTACCGAAATCACTCGTCATATGAAACACCCCGTCATTTGCAGATGGGTTGCTGAGTATCGATCTGTAACCGATGCAATCCGTACAGACGCTTAGCGATGCTGAGTGGTAACAAAGGTCGCGAGTACTCGCTAACGGCTCGCATCAGATATTCGTCGCCGGCATAAATTACGTACACGGCGGCCGCCAAGAGCGACGTGCTCATGCTCAGTTCTCATAACATACTGCCGACTGTTCTATTCAAACATACCAAGAAAGTAGGATTTGACCGAGTCAGGAAATGCTACGCCTACCACTCGTTCTAACGCTGCAATCATTTCAAATCCTCATACAAAAGCTGAATTTCTATACATACGCGAATAATTGTCAATAATTTATTCTGTCTGTTGTCAGAAAGTTATATTTATTTTATTTTCCATTATTGTCTAGTGTGATTTTGATTTAATTTATGTTCCAATTACTATTTAATTTCTGTAAATAAATAGTTATTGTTACATATCTTTTTAATACCGCTGAAAACCGAAACGATCATTAATTAAATATTACCGAGTTCGTTTCATGACCGAAGTTCGAACGACGTCATTTGCACAAACGACGTCCACCGTAAACTAATTATTTTACAGATACACCGACTGCCGAATCAGACGAAGTGGGAGCCTCCAAAGTTACTGAGAGCCTCGTTAAGATCTACCTCCGCACGACTGATCTTTCATCGAGTAGAATGTAAATTCTTTGTCTTCCCCGTGTATCTTTCACTATGAATTGAAACGTCACACATTCAATTTACGGAAGCAATGCGTATCTTATGAACACTGGCGAACAGTTCAATACATGGATTTTGGATATAATCATATCTTAGTTCCCCGAATATTTCAAGTGTGATCGTAAACAAACTTGAAGTGGCAACACTATTTGGCCAAGCGGTTGTAATCACTTGAATTGTATATACTTGCGGCCAGACATGTATGTAAAAGCACACACGCAATTTTGAAATCCGCAAGGAATCGTCAAAAATTATGGAAAATGCTACGGCAATAGCACTATTAGTTTTATTTTTACTTTCCCTTACCTACAAGAAATATAGTATATATACAGTATTTTTTTCATTCAAAATTTTCGATCTCGAAATTTTGGTGGAAATGCACGTTTTCGGGTTCCCTAAGTTCCAAAATCATATTTTTAAAAATTGGCCTATCTGTGTTTGTATGTGTGTCTACAGAATATCTCCAAAACGAAAAATCGCAGATTAACAAAATTTTATATTTAAGTTTGCAACCATCCTTGCACGCGACTGCAACAATTTCACTAGAATACAATTACCGGAAGTCCTGCTTTACTCTTGTCATTTCTTGGTTTTTCGAGATTTTCTCAGTATCGGCTCTAACGATTTTTTTAAATTTTATATTTAAATTTTGTATCTTCTGCACATGATATTCACGAATTTAGTTAAAATATAATGACCGGAAGTGCCACTTTACTCTTGTTATTCTTTGGTTTTTCAAGATTTTCTTGAAATTGGCTCCAACGATTTTTTTAAAATTCTATATTTAAGTTTTTTATCTTCTGCACATGAGACGTCTAGAATTTAGTTCAAATTTAATGACCGGAAGTGCCACTATATTTTTGCGATTTTGGAGTTTCTTTGCGATTTTCTCGAAAACGTTTTTAACAATTTTTTTGAAACTTGCTACGGTTCTTATGTCTTTAACATCATTTTCCGTGAATATAGAGCTTTTCCTGAAAAAATGCGTTGAATCGAATTATCAGGGACAATCTCTGAAGTTAAGCAAGGTTTTGCGTGTCCAGTAACTTGGATGGGTGTCCGTTACAATTATCGTTTCCAAAACAAGTCGTGTGTTGTCTCACCCCAGATTTCTTTTTGTAGACTTTTGACGTACTGTTTTTGTGGGAGATGGACGCAATTTTGATTATATTATTGTAAAAGTTAGTGGATATTCTAAATTTTATGTTTTAAATAAAGATTCAATAATTCGTGGTTTAAAATGTGTATCTTACACTTCAATACTTAAATTACTGATACATTCATGTTGACTTTTTTTCTCCTTTATCCCCAGTTGGCGTAATCCTGCTAAAACTTAGACTTAATCGATTACAAAATATATTAAATCGAATGTTTTGAACTATTGCATTATATTTTACCGCTGGAATAATATTTTTCTATTCCTACTATATAATATCAGTATTCTTATTGAGTTTTCAAACATAGAATTATACTATTCTAAAGTATTGTGAGGGAATATTCTCGCTCTAGATATGATATAAACACATCTAATGGAAGTTTTAGCTACTACAAAATATTTGGTAAACTAATATTATACTTGCTAATTAATGGAAATTCTAATAAACAGTTTAATAATTATTATTTTATTAATTTACATTAAGAAACTAGTATTTTAATTTATTTTAATTATGTTAAAAACTTGACACTTCTATGTAAAACATTTTTTCAAGATTTTTAATAAATTCAATACCAAGAAATACCAATTTAAAAAGTGTATCTATAAATATGTAACATTATCAAGGTTTATCAACTGTATAAAATTATAATTTACAAGATCATGGTCATTCTGAAGTTTAATGGGTATAGCCTTTTCACATGTTCAATGCTTGGTTACTTGCACCGTACTGAATGTGGTGCCTTGACCACTTCTTCTAACTTATAAGGAAAATTTTACATTTCAATTTAAATAAACACAGTAACATTCACATGAATTCAGAAGTGCATAAAATATGAAGTACTGGCTTTAGCGTATTGAGGGCTTAGTGCAAAAAATATTATGGGGCGCCCATACCTCAAATGAATAAATATACCAAATTAGTTTTTAATGCTAGTAGATTTATTTAGAAAACAAAAATGCGATGTAGTTATGTAAAGGTAAAAAATGTTAAATGGAAAGGTAAAATAAATTACTAAAAAAAATCTAGTGTGAAACAACACACAACTTTCTCTTACGCACATAGATATGCCAATAGTGTCCACAACTGATTACAATATTGTCTACGTTTATTTTGGAAACGATAATTGTTACGGTCACCCATCCAAGTTACTGGACAGGCGAAAGGCTGCTTAACTCCGGAAATTTTCTCTGGTAAATTGTTTCAACACATTTTTTCAGAAAAACTGTTAAGTTCACGTAAAGGGGCACTAAATATATAATGATCAAAGCACATATAAAAATAAAAGTTATAGCTGTTTTCGAAAAAATCCCAAAAAAACTTAAAAATCGAAAGAATAAAGTGGAACTTCCGGTCATTCGAATTTACCTCAATTCTTGACATCTCATGCGCAGAACATAAAAAACTTAAATATACAATTTCATTCATATATCATATTTAGTTTTTGAGATAATATGTTCACAATTAATACACCAACTACTTCCGGTTACTCGGCTTTCGAAAATTTATTAGAGATACAGCTTGATTTATGTAAAATGGAATGAAGTATCCAATAAATTTACTAAGTTTTAAAAAAATTGTTAGAGCCGATTTCAAGAAAATCGCGAAAAACGAAAATTCGGAAAATATCTAAAAATAACAGAAATAAAGTTATACTTCCGGTTATTCTATTCTAACAGAATTCTTGATTTAGCATAAAAAGGTAGTTAGAATCTCATATACAAATTTTCATTTACTTATGAATATCAGTTTCATAGTTATTTTAGTCATAGTTAATGGTAAGACTACTTCTGGTTACTCGTTTTACGGACATTTTTTTGAGAACTTATATGAAAGGGCATTAAATGTCTAAGAAACTTAATAAACATTAAAAAAATCGTTGGAGCCGATTTCGAGAAAATGCGAAAAAACAAAAAATTACAAGAGTAAAGTGGAACTTTCAGTTATTGGATTTTAGTGAAATTGTTGCAATCGCGGGCGAGGATAGATACAAACACAAATATAAAATTTTGTTTATCTACGACTTCTCGTTTTTGAGATATTTTGTACACACACACACACACACACACACACACACACACACACACACACACACACACACCAACAAACACACACACACACACACACACACACAGACACACACACACAAATATACACACACACACAAACACACACACACACAAACACACACATACACACACACACAGACCCACACACATACACACACACTCACACACACTCACACACACACACGCGCGCACACACACACGCACACACAGACACACAGACATACACATACACACACACACACACACACACACACACACACACA
>JAHWXV010066107.1:0-12639 GCA_024586415.1 Phrixothrix hirtus | reverse complement strand
ATTTCGAAACGTTTAAAATTATTATAATAAAGTTACACAGTTTATCCAAAATACATAGTTTATTATGAGTTATTGCTGTGAAAGCTTCCATAAATATAAAAAGTATTTAGTGTAGATTTCTGATACGCCTAACTTTTAGAATACAGCATCACCTTGAATATGATGTTGTTAAAAGTATACCCAATGTCAAAACTCTAAATACTAGACTGAGCACAATAGATGTATTACTCTCAGACTTATTAGAAAAAAATAAGGTGTTCTGTACCTGTACGAGCAAGTAGATGGTTATATACTTTCTACATTATATTTTATAGAATTCATTAATTTTAAACCCTTTCATCATGTGCACTAAGATTTACCAATTAGTACATCGACATTGATTTTCATAACGAACCTTTAGCTATGTTAACACCTAGAAATTACCAAATTAAATTACTATCGCTTATTAAAAATGTTATTCTCTTACAGATTTTGTAAGCGCGTCTGAAAATCTTACGACTTTGATCGCTTGTTTGAAAACACCCGGTATATACTTTCGCATAGTATTAACAAAATCCAATTGGTAAGGTACCAATATTAGTTTTACGTTAAAATCACGTTGTAAATCTATAAATATTATAATTTCATTTTATTAACAATTATTAAAAACGCAAGAAATCTAAAGTTACATTTTATAAAAACTAGGAGCATTCCTTTCTCAAAAACATTTATTCAACAATTCCCGCATGAAGGCCGTCAAGTTTAAAAATATACATTAACCCTCTCGTCTTCGCCCCTTCAATTTCAAGGAGAAATACTTCACTTCAAGGGTAGACCTCGTAATGCAAACAAGTAAAGCTGTGTTTGTTTGTAGTGCGTGTCTAAATGATCTTCAAAGTATAGTTGAGAAGTACCCGTATGTCGAATTAAGGGATTATGTTAGTATCCGCTTGATCTACTTCCACCTAGGGCGAATTTCTAGAAAGGGTCGATTCCAACTCCCTGTCTATTTGGAACCCAAGCGGTTAAATCTGACAAGATTGTATTGTACATACGATTAAGTGAATATCCGAGACCGCTGTTTGTAACAGCCGACTCCTCCGAGAATAACGCAGATCACCAAGTAAGTGATAAATTCCGTTAATTAACTTTCGTCAATCTCCACCCCCTCGCTAAATTATTCCAGGTGGGGTGAATCAGCTGATCACGTAAAACTACCAGACAAGTCCGTTAAGACTATATTTAAAAGACTAGTGTTTGTAAATGTTCAATAATTTATAATATTTAGGGTCATTACGGCTAACTTCTTGTGTTTATTTTAGCTTAGTTAAATTTTAGTAACAAGGACCCCTTGATTTAGAAATTAAATATTATTGTTCCCGTTATTTATATTTGCGAAGAACATGTAACTTATTAGTTGTATGACCTGCGTTCTCAATTTTATTATATTCAATTTTTAAGTACAGATTTTATTTTATTTAGACCCGTCGTGATAACCTATACTTTCTTTCAGGAACTAGTTATTATTTTAGCAATTAACTAATTTAAATAATCTGTCGTATTTCTACCTGATCGAGGATGAAACCCAGTGACGTATATAGAAAGAACTAAGTTAATATAAGTGCTTATTAACGCAACCCTAGGCATAAAGAATTTGGAGATCGGTTTCTTTGCCTTCCGATCTTTATGATAACAACATCTTAAATTATCAATTGTCCGTTATTTATTGATAAAAACAAAGTGGCGCCCTTATACACGACTATCTTACCCTTATTCATGATTATTTATCAACTTTTGAATACCTACATAAAATCTCTGAATGCTAACTTCCTTAAACTTCACACAATCGTAGAACCTATCCCATTTTCCACTCTAGTGGCCGGAACAAACTAGTTTATTCAGGGAATTACCAATTTTAATAACCTTAGTGGTGTAAGACCCGTTTAGGATAATTATAATTTTGCGATTAGTTGTCTGGTTATTGTACCGTATTTAGTATTTTGAAATGTTGAGATATTAAGCTTTGGAATACATACAAATTCATTATTCTTGTAAATAACTCTTTGTTAAAGAATAAAAGAAACGCCTTCGACTTATCGCTATTCAGAATTTTGTTTTATTACATCAAAAGTCTTATCCATTTTATTTGTTCAAATACTCAGTGTAGCAGTGAGGTGTATGTGTAAAGTGTGAACCTAATTAGGTCATAACGGACCGCTTTTTAGTATTATAACTACATCTTTATTATCTAGATATCGCATCTGACGTATGTTTTCGCCATTTTCACATGCGAGGTGCGTGGGGAAAGTTCTTAAACGTTTTTTACAAATGGGGCAATGCCCAATTTTATATTTATCTGTAATACTCTAAGCTATCGATCTCTACTCCGCTAATTCTTAGTCAAAGACCACAAGCAACCCACGATCCGAACTCCGCATCTTTCTGAACTACCGCGCAATGTATGCGTATAATTGTGATTCGTTTCCCGTATGTGTACATTTAATGCGAATACATGAAACGCACGTCGTGTGAAATAAAATTTTAAAATTGATAAAATTGAGTTTCAATCAACGTCGGGTCTGAGTTTAGAAATATGATCTTGAAATAAAGCTACATATATTACGGTGGAAAATGCCAAACTTATCATGTCCCAAGAAGGAACTACAAGTTAGATGTACAACAAAGCCAATGCTGATGGATTTCCTTCATATGATGTATAGTTAAAAACAGGAAGTGAATTCACAGTTAAAATAAGATTCGCTTTAATCGCAACGAAAGCATTATCAATAAACTTTCAAAGCAGACGAATTTATATAATCCAGTGTGCAACTTAGGATGTGAATGAGCTTCTCGTTCTTACTCTATATTGTACACCGCGAATTCATTCTTTCTGGACAGGTGATTAATGTTAACTTCTATTGCAATGTCTTACAAGGACATTTGTTGAAATATCCCAGAAGTGAGACGCATTCAGAACTGGTTTCTCTATTATGGCAAGGCAATAATGCATTTATCGATTAAAACACGTGAATTTTTGAAATCAATTAGCACTCCTGTTGTTTTGCAAACTCCTTACTTACTGGGTTTAACTCTGTGTAAATTTTTATTCTAAAAAATGCAGTTAAAGGTTATGGAGCGACATTTTGAGACAGTAGAAGAGATCGAAGCTGGACCAGAAATGGTTCTTGATCAATACCAAGTTAGAGTGGTGTAGTGCTTAACGTTACGATTTGATCACTGGAGTAGCCTCCTCCAATTCAGATTTCTAGTGGTTTCGTAAGTCACTCCCCAATCTCCTTTCTAGCTCATTCCTACCTTTACCGGTCTTTACTTGCCACTCATGGCTGAAAAGAGGTATAACATACGAGACAATTGAAATAATGTTGGTATTCATTTTGATTGATCTGCTTAACACAGAATACCTTTGTAGCGTATTAGAAACGCCAAATATGCTGTACTAATTGGGAGGTTTCCTTTTCTTGTATTGATCATACCGATTGCTTGATTGATGAGTTATTCCGAAACCCTATTACAGATGTAGGCATGCATAAAAAAGATAAAATTTACAAACAATAATAATACAATTAGCAAATAAATCAAAGTATCATGCACACGAAAAGATGAGAATTTTATAATGAAACTTGTTATCTTGTTAAGTTACAGCCGAGATCATTTTCAGTACTCTAAAATGCATAATAATTATAATAATAATAATAATAATATTTATTGTGCAATGGCTTACGTCCAATTACAGGAGCATAATAGCAATATAATAATTTAAGCCTATGACTGGTTTGATAAAGTTAATTTAAGTTAAAACTAATGTTAAATTAAATTATATAATATATAATCTAGAAGCAAGGTTTTTAAATTCAGCTTAACAAGTTTTTATTACAAGAAACCCTTATTCTATCGGTTTTCCGAGTACAAATATATCATTTGAAAAAATAAATCCTGCTCTGATTCGGCGACTAGGTGTTTAATCGTTATCGTAGTTTATTTATACGAGTAAGTTGTCAGCTCAACGTATCGTGTGCCACAAAATTTTTAGATTGTGTTTTTTTCTGAAAAATAGCCAAAGTCGCTACTAGTAAAACTTAATGCTACTAAATTGAAAATTTTCATATCCGTATTGTATTAATTATGAAATATATTGTAATGTGATTTTGTAAAATTCGCTTAAACTTCATAGAAAATTTATGGTTATAAACTATAAGATCATAATTTACATTGGTAATATAAACTTTCAGCTAAGTGTCATTAAAATCTTTTATAGTTTACATCCATATTTTTTTAATTAAATCAGAATTGTATTTTGTAAGACAACTAATACCATTATTAATATAGCTTAATTAAATTTTTGTACTTGTTTAAGAACATAAGTTGTATTCGTGCGTGTATAATTCAAAATCATTTTGCATGCGTACAATTTTTTATACTGCTGCAGCCAGTTACGTTTTAATTTAAATATATCACATGAAAGATATATATTTATTACAGTGACATCTTTTAACATATGGGACTTGATGCTGTACAAGAAAGAAATTTGTATACCATACTTTACTAACCATTTATCTGTTACCTATCAAACGCTTAACAATTAATCAATTTCGGCAATATAATCAGTACTTGTACTTCAAGTGAAGAGTGTAAGATAATCTCACCTTATTACTGCTGTAAATCAAATTCCAAGATGTTATCAATATAGTCTTTTTTTATGTTTCTAATAACGGCAAGTTTAGATTGTAGCTGTACTTGTAAGATAACCGAATTGTTTGAGCTCTTACATCTTCAAGAAATCTCATAATGATACACAACCAAGATTTCAATATATTTAAATTTATTCTAAAACAAACACCCAAGGATGGGTTTAATAATATGTAACTCAATATCATTTAGTTTCTCATAAATCTTTAACAAAATATTATCAGATCTTAAAACTCAATAAAATTAAGCATTCGCCTTTAATAATTATTATAGATAAGCGAGCGTAGGGTATGTTTTCAATAAATATATTCTCTAGATCCCACATATAAATACTACGTGTTCCATTAATTATTAAAAAAAAATAAGCTTTGCTCTAGGCTACCAAATTTTAGCTCCCATACAAAATATATTGAGATATTCCTAGAAGAGAATCCTCCTTTCAGTTGTTATTAACCTTTATATTAAACTATCCAATTTTATGAGATTTATATTTAATTTGTAAAGTTTGATTGTTACTTATTTTTGGGTGCTCGATAAATTTATTATAACAATAATTTTTAATTTCTCTGCCATGTATTATCCCACGCTGAGAAGAATATTGCCTAAGAACGCTCAACTTAACACATAAAAACACATCAATCTATTCTATCAATTGTAATACATTTTTATTAAATTTCTTTAGTATCAAGATAATTTTAATTTAAAAACACGTTACTTTTTAACTAATTTAATTAGTTACAAAATTTCCAACTAAATAGAAAGTGGAAGTTACTGCATACTCTAGTGGGTATAAAAGGGCAAGCATAAAATTATACAAAACATAAGTTTAAACAGCATAGCGCCATCGTTTGGAGTATATTTGTCAAAATTTATTATATGTAAACATTCAGGAATGCGGTATTCTAAATTGGACTTTAAAAGATCGTAAAATTTCAATAAAATGTTCAGTATTGTTCTGTGTCAAACTAAGAATAAGACATTTCAATTTTAAATGTTTCAAACTAACTAATAGTTTAAACTATGGCCAATTTCCTCCACTTTATCACTGTAACAATAAATAAACCATCAAACAAATTGTGTGGTTATAAGTATTTTATATAATAACAAAACGATAATTTGGCATTCTTTAGATAAGGTACTTTATTTATTTATATAAAACTTTGAGGTAATCGCCGTTTAGTTACAATAATCGCATAATTGTAAGTTGTATATATCATAATGAATAATTGTATGTAATTTTGTTATTACTTCAAACAATTTAATTTGTTTGAGGAGCTCGCAATTTATGACATTTATATTGTTTTCAAATTTTATGACTTGTGTAGTCGTAAAACTTATTGTTAAATGTATCTTTTTCGTTGAATACTTAATCTTTTAGCTAATGGAGTATTTATTGCATCAATAACTTAAAAATGGAAATTTTTATTATTACGGCATCATAGTAGTACTACCTACTGTTTTATTTCTTAAAAATCTTATTTCTTGTTTACTGCATTTTATTTTATGAACATTAACCATATTCTGTAATAAAATGTACATGTGTGTTAAACATTCTACGAGTACTTATCCACTACTAAAACTTTCAATTTCTGTAAATAAACGTGCTAAATGATGACAATTAATTATTAATACAAGATAAGAAACAACACAATCGACTGTATTGACAAACTATAATAAAACGTTTATTGTGCTCACTGATTTATTAAATAATAAACGCCAAATTTAATCTACTTGACCAGCTTCACCATCTGAAACTACCACAGATCTTTAGCCATTACAATTCTCTTATCAGATAGTTGCAGAATTGTGAAACCATACCATCCTGTGGTTTTGTTGGTCTACCTCTACCATGGTACCATCAAACTGAAGATTCTAACACCTATTCCCGCATGAAAATGCATTCAGGTAATGAGTTGCTTGAAAGTAAAATGATAATACAAAACTTCAGGTTTACAGTAATTGCTTAATTTATGAAATTTCAATAATTTATAAGTAATTTAATAGAGTTAAACAGTTTTGTTAATTTCGGCAGTAGGTATCCTATAGGGACTTTGTAACAGGTCACTGTTACAGAATCCCCACAGCTTTCAGACAATAGCGAGTGTTACAGAATCCCCACAGTTTTCAGACGAGAATAAGTGTTGCAGGATGTTTTTTAAATGTTAAATGTTACTAAATCCGCGTAACTTTCGGACAATGGTTCTAAATGTTATAGAATCCCCACAGCTTTTAGACGGACAGAAACGCATGTCTAAAAAACGCCGTGTACTTTTTGATGATTGTAAGTAAGAATAAAAAACGGTCTGATTTATTTAAGATAATGGCTCTTATGTAAAATAGTAGTGAGAATTTGGGGGTGCTGAGTTTCTCGCAATGTAAATGAATGGGTAGTTAAAATTTATGATGCAGCGTGATTTTGAAGTTTAAACGTAGAACAAATAGATATTTGAAATGTCCACGCTAAATTTAGAAATTTACAAAGCAAATAGACATTTTAAAATGATGGATAGCCAGTTGTAGAAGAATTTGTGTATAAGCAGGCGTTTAAATGATCACGTGCGCGAAAAAAATGGGTAGGATGTAACGAGTTCGATCACGAGCAGAGTTGTTATTGGAGAGTCAGTGTTAGAACAAAAATCTTATAAAAATCGTAAATTGAAAAATTGTAAACTTGAACAAAATTTCAAAGCTTTATGAAAATGGAATTTGGTGGTAATCGAAAGCTAAGTTCTTCGGCGTCTTCTGCAGATGAAGAAAAATGTGTCTAATATTATGGTTGCTACGAGGACGTTAAAATGAAAAATTCGGTGCAAAAAAAGAATAAAACGTAAGATGTGGATCCTTTAGAAGAATTATTTTTTGGAGTTTCAAGTGAATATCGGCCGCTAACGACCAAAGAGTTAATCAAACAAAGTATGAGTACTTGCTTGAAAGCTAAATATAGAAAAATATCCGAAAACTAACGACCGAGTTCACCCATTCAACCCACCGATAACGAGATGAACCGGTTTGACATAATTGACCGCAGGCTGATGTAAATGCACACCAATGCTGCTACAAAACGGCTAATTAATTCAAAAAGTTATGTTTTAACCGGTGGCGAGCGGGATGGTTGTGTTATTATGTATCGAAGTTGGAATTTGCGTGCTTTATGACTTAGAGCCGCTAGTGCGTTTTGGTTGTGTAACCTCTGGACGCAAATCGATTATTGCAAATTGGAGCAACGAGATGCGGTTGTTCCTATGTCATGAAACGTACATAAACACTGTGTTAAACAAACAGTTTGCTGCAATGGGAGATCTTAACCGCGAAAATGTTCTATTCAAGGCTACACGATTAACTTGGACGATAATACGTTTTTATTTATAGGAGTGAACGGAATAGAAAGCATCAAAGTGCTTGATTGCGAAAATTCGGGCGTTGAACAATTGGAGGTGAAATTGACCGTTGGAGAATGCCGAGAATTGTTCGAATTGAAACCGCTAATAAGATGCGAACTTAAAGTGTCCGAGAAAGTGCAATTGCTTCCATACATTCAAAGATATTTAATAAATCCTTTTGTTTCGTGTAACTAGACTGAGGTTGTCGCTTACAATGCCGGATCAAGCGAAATATTACCACCTGTTAAAAATTAAGTTCTTTGGAATAATTCACCTGTGAATTTATCGAATTTATCGATTCTACGCCGCAAAATATAGCGTTGTTAGAATTTGTCAGCTTTCACGAGGACTATTAATTTAAAATTTTCAATGACAATATCCGTAACGCTGTAGAAATTAGATTTTAGAATGTAACAATGTATAATAATAAAATAAAATGTTTTAGAATGTAAAAAAATGTAAAAATAAAATGATCTATAACTTATTTGTATGTAGAAACTTTAAAATAAAAATTATTAGTATGTAGCCTATGTTTGTGTGCGTAGTTATGCATTATGTCAAATTGAAAATGATAAACTTTTAATCTTACATCTTGCATCTTCAATCTTTAAAGATGAAAGATTAAAGATTAATCTTTAATGATTGTTGTTTAAATTTTCGTAGGGCACGTATGCGACCTTTAACATGTCACGACTGGTCGGCCCGTGCCGCAAAAGACGTTAACCTCACTTGCACGTGAGTATAAAATGATGAGTCGTCGTGTTTGTACGCAAGAACAAAGAGAAAGTTAACATGAAGGTTGTTCGCTTCGACGAGACTCAAAATAAAATTTATAAGATGATTATTTGAAATTTTGAACTTAGCGAAGCGAGAAACTGCGAATGATGGCCGAAATACAATTACGCAATAGAATAAGACGCGTTGAAGGTGCAATATCTCGCATGTAAGAGAAAATGTTTCGAGGGCGAGTTTACGACGAGCGCTTTGTTTAAAACTCGCGATTAAATCCTTGTTTACGTACGCGTACATATTCGATTTCAAATCATATAAATAACGCAATTAATTAAAATCAAGGTCATAATGATTTGCAACGCGACACGGGGAAGATTGTTAAATTGTAGAAAAACTATAAGCGGTCGGGTGTGGTTAACAGTTTAATTAGCAAGTTGCCCGTTGAATCACATAGTCCGGATATAGTCATTACTGTCCGTACACAAAGCTTGAAGCTAGATGGAAGAGAACAGACCTAAGTATAAATTTACTCGATAAGGCGTGTAAAGATCACGTCATTTCATATGGAGATAGCAATAATTTAAATGATCGTCACCGGGCAGACTTAGTACAAGAGAAGGCTTGGAATAGAGCGAAATCTAAAAACGCTTCTTTAGGTGAAAGAATAACTGCAATCTCTGTAGCTGGAGCTATGAAACCGAAACGTAAATTAGGCATGGGCGAAAGAAGTTGTAGCCGACGACGTAGATGGGGTCAATGAAAGAAACGTAATGGTGGAACTTTAACTTCTATTAAGAAAACAAAGCCACGCTGAAGAATAGTTAAATTTAAACATAATCTCCTTAACAAAATAAGCGTTGCGATTGAACGACGAGGTCCACGTAAAGGTAGATGCGTTGAAAGTTTAATAAAAACGGTTCTGAATATCGTCGAGCCGTAATTAAAGAGGCCTAGGGAAGATAAAAGGTGCAGACGCCTTCGGCTGTACCGCTACCTAAAATGGGCGAAATCATACCGCTAATTCCGTTATTCGCGAGGCTGATGGCACTCGGAGCGTTAAGCGGTGGAGCTGCAGGAATTGCTAAAGCAGTCAATGATTCGAAGTATGCGAATAATCTTCAAGAGGAAACCAACTTTATCTGAAGCTGTACAAGTCAGGTAGCGCTTTGTACCTACGGCCTTATGAGCATTCAAATAACTAGTAAAACTACCTCGTCGCACTTTAACCGACGTGGACTTGCAAAAATATGCCTCTAACCTGCCGTGCCTTAAAGATGTCTTCATGCGCGACGATCTACCGAAGGAACCCCAAGGAAACGAGTCTGAGATTGTAAATTTGAAGGGTAAAGGCGGTGCGGGTAGCCACTGGGTTTTTTATGTCAAACGAGGACTTAAAGTACTTTCTTATAACAGTTTTGGAAATTTAAAGCCGCCTAGAGAACTTATTAAGTACCTTACGCGTTGTAGCGTCTACTACAATTACAAAAGAGAACGGAACTTTAGCATTTACCTGTGCAGATATCTGTGTCTTAACTTTTTATATACTAACACGGATATTGACGCAAAATTGCAAGAAAGACTGGTGAAAATGTCAATTACGTTTAGCTTTGAAGGAGTTGGAAACGTGTGTAGTTATGATATATATCCACCGGTTGAATTGAATCCGTGATGAAAATATATTTTAGCACTGATTGGCTTCTACGGATGCAATCGATTCATAACATCATTAAATAAAACGATTCCGTGCACTATATGCATCCTAATTGGTAGGCGGCTTGACAGGCGGAAACGAATAAGATTAAGCACGGATCTTACGAAATTACCGAAATAAACGATACCCTACATTACCAGGTGAAGTCGGTGAAGGTGACGGCAGCATCAACAAATATTATAATAAAACAATTTTTTACTTGTTGCTGAATAACAGCACGCTACAATGCGATATAACAGGTAAATTTAACGTTGATTTTACCAAGACTGGAAGCATAGGGCGAATGCTGTGTTTTAGTTCCAAGATTCTCAATGCTAACATGGAACATTACTCCGATTTGGACGAGCAAATTCTAAAGCATGCGAATATTTACTAGGATTGCAACACAGGATTCCATAGAAACGGCAAACTGGTGAGGACTGTGTACGAGGATGACATTTCTGTGGCTCCGGGATTTAAATTAAACAAGACGGCCGTTAATCTTTCCTATTTAGAGGTGAAAACTAACCTTATAAGTAATATTACCGTAATTATCCTTGATCAGAGAGGCGGAGCTATATTTCGGAACCGAGAAGTTATCGATACGCTTGGAATTGCGAAAGGAGCAAGGAAGACAGACTTAAAGTTTAGTAATAATCAAGTGAGCGGAAGTAATTTATTCAATTGCTTTGTACCCTTGTGCCTATGCAATCCCTAACAAACATCTCCTTATCCTCATCCTCCTCCTCATCTACACCTCGTTTGAATAAAAAGAAGCGAGAGAAACTATCGTTTCTCGAAAAACTATTTTTAACTTCTATTGGAGTAAAAGCAAATTGTGGCGTTTAAAATAAATTAAAATGAATACTCAACTAAACGTTTTTAATGGCTTTTTTTTGACGAGTCGATTGGTAAATATGAAACGCATACGTATCTTCTGTTCAGCTCGAGGACTTCCGGCTTGTCCGATAAAATACGCATACAAAATCAAGATTTGATAACGGACACCCACAATAGCTACATTTACACAGAGGGTACTATTAGAGCCGACGATCCTAATAAGGAATTTAATTTGGTCAACAACTTCCCGTGCTTTTTGTTTCAACAGATTCACTATGACCTCGCCAATCAAAAGATTGACTCGTGTAGACTTCCCGGCGTGGCAAGTGCACTTAACGGGTACGCTTCGTATTCGAATCACGAAAATAATAACTTGGCGCTAGCCACCTGGACGATAAAAGACGATTGAGATGGTCAAGCCCCACCTCAAACTCCACACGTAGTAAATGCGCAACAGAACAAAATTTATCGCTAGGATTCCGCTAAAGCACATATTTGGATTTGCCGAAATATATAAGCTTCCTCTTGTTAACGTGAAACAAGAGCTGACCTTAATCAGATCTAGAACTAATAACGATTGCTACTTGAGCGAGTCCAATTGCACGATTACTTTAAACAATGTCTGCTGGAGAGTGCCCCACATAACCTTAAACGACCGCGCAAGAGTAGACTTTCTCAATAAGATGAATGTAAACTCGATCATTCCGATTGCTTTCCATGAGTGGGAATTATACGAATTACCCGTACTTAAAGGGACGAGAAACGACATTTGGGCCATCAAAACGTTCATCGGTCTGAAAAACCCTCGATAGACCTTGGTTGGCTTCCAACAGAATCGACGAAATTAAGACGGCTCACACGCCCGAATTCAAGAACGTGAATCTTGCAAATCTCAACTTTCATTTGAACTCAGAGAAGTATCCATACGATCACATGCGCTTGAATTTTACCGCGGGCGATTATTTTCAAGCGTACCTTAACCACTTGAACTTTCAACATGCTTATCACGATCGAGATGACATCGAACCTGCACCCAGTTACCCCAAGTTTAAGGTCTATCTAGTCTTCGCGATCGATTATTCGAAACAATGCGAGATGTTGAAGAATTCGTTCGTAGATGTGAAGCTGAAAATGAAGTCGACTAGAAACTTCGAAGCAGGAGCCGCTATATAATGGTGCTGTGCAAAATCTAGCAAAATAACCAACTTGTCCAGTTGAGCCTTCATATTTTTTGCATCTCCAACAATATAGAAGCTATGCAATTTTACCACACTAATGGATCAGCCTGAATACGCGCACACATACACGCGC
>JAHWXV010066101.1:0-17868 GCA_024586415.1 Phrixothrix hirtus | reverse complement strand
ACAGACACGCCCACACGACTACTTGCACACTCGGACACGCCCATGCAAACATTCGTATTCCATCCTTCTCGCATTCGCTGTTTACACACTCCTGCATCTCGTGGAAAACCAGGGGAGGGGCTATTCCCCGCATTTTACACGCCCCCGCGGCGGACGGGGTGTCCCCCTTGCCCCGCTTACCCCTCACCACAAACTATCCAGAAGGTGACTTGTTATACTACTACTACGGTCCATATTTTTCAATGATACTATTTTATATAAGTGTTATGGCAGCAACGAAACATATTATATTGAAGATGAATGTTTAATATTAATAAATACCAGATAAATTTGTTGAAGATATTTATATGTATTTTGCGTCTTTTCCGAAATATATTAAGAATAATGAATACTTACCTTCTTTGGTATCTCCGAAACGCACCGCTGCATTTAATAACATTTTGGGTTTTAACTTATTTACATGACTGATCGTATGGACCAATAAAATGCTTTAAAGAGCTAGTTCCTAAGAATGGCCATTTTTCAACTTCAGGCAATAGTTGATAATGCAATTACGGGTTTGTTAATGGTTAATAGTTATAACGCCTTGCATTACAATCCATGCATTAAATTAAAATTCCACTGTTAATCCTATTCATTGAACGAGTTTTTCCTTAATATTCAAAAGAAAACCTGGATTACGTTGCATTTTGTATTTAAAGATATTCATTTATAGTGTTATTGGTATAATCAGCCATCTAAATCGTGTGGAGTAGATAGTAATATATTATAATGCTAAGCTTACTGATTGCATTCCTATCGCTTGCTTAATTTCTGGTACGTGCAACGCAAAATATAGCTGAGGAACAAAGTTTACCTTGGAAAAAGTACGGCAATGTTGAATTTTTTTATAAGGAGAAAAGGGTACTCGGACTCGAGTTTTCATTTGGTGCGAATGCTGTTTAAGCGCGTTCTTGACAATCTTAAGATAATTAATTACTTCAGTTTGAAGGATATGAAATAGTGAAAAAACTTTTAACCTTCATAAACCCGTGGTCAGAAACTTACATTAAATAACAAGTGGGGTACAAATGCACCCCTACCTTTTTTTGAATAATTCGCTGTTTTAATGTTTTCTTATTAAGGTATATCAGAAAATAACCACATTTTGATAATAAAAAAAATATTTTTATATAATTATGTTGTGAACATTTATAAATAAATAAACCCATCAGAAAATGAACAGTAAGGAACAATAAATATTTTACGCAAAAAATATGATATATTTAAGAAAATAATTAAGCGATAAATTATAAACAAATCATTGTGATATTTTAAATAAAAATTTAAGTACCACACTTGTACAAATTATTTTGTTTTTTGAATGTTGTGCACGCACGCACTTATTACACCAAATACAAAACTTCCGAGATTTCCTGTCTTTATTTCTGTTGCGACAACATCGCTGTTGTCTGGCAATAATGGGAAGAGGATGTTCGTTCCCTACATTACTTCTGGCAAAATGGTTGTCATGTGTTGTTTTATGTTGGAAAGTAATGACTTGTCGTGATTGTATCTACGAATTATATTTTTCCTAATTAACTCTTGGCCTAACTCTAACAAAAACATTCTTGTTATCCAAACGATTTTTTGTTCAGTCTGAACTTTTTAACAGCTAAAGTTAGTAAGCGTTCATGCCACCAATGTCTAGCATATGGAAAAATATTACCATCGGTCATCGATTACTTTTTCTTTGTGTAGTGTATTCTTTTGCCAATGTATTCGTTGTGTCCATAAAAGGAGAACTGCTGAATTTTTCTTTGGTACGTAGGGAACTCAGTTTTTGTTTTCTATAAAAGCACACATGCTTGAAAAATTCTTCTTATATCGTGCAGGAAGCAGTTCCTTTGAAATATTCAGTTTATTTCTACGCAAAGTACCAGACAATCTAATTTTTTTGTCTAGAAGTTTATTAGCTAACTCAACACTGGTAAAATAATTATCCGTAATTATTCCGTATGCTGTAGATAAATGGTTTAACAGATCCATAACTATTCTTTTTCCTAGACCTCTCTCTGGGTTGTTTCCTTCTTTGCCTAAAATTGGGAATTCCATAATAAATAAATATCTATATATTTTCGATTATAAAATAACTTACATAAATATACTTGCATATTTGCTCTATATGCAGAACTACAATCTGCCATAGCCCAAATTTTTATCTATACTTGTCCAGCTAACCCTTCATATAAATTCGAAAAGAAGCCTTGGTTCGGAATGGGATCAACTTCTCATCAACTCACATGTGTTCAGATGGATTTAAAGATTTCCTGCAATTTGATACAAAACTATCAAAACCGTCTCTGATTGGGGCCAACTTTTCAACAATTTTCCTTTCTTGTCTTGTTTCAAAATTGTCAATTCTGAGAAAGCACATAGTCTGCTGGAATCTATTGCGTGACATTGTACCTAATATTACAGATTGACATAAAGCTGCATCTTGACTCCATGTACACATATTGACTCTTTAGTAGAATACAGTGCTCCAAAAATAATTATAAGGAAACCAATAAATTTTTCCAGTTCTTCTTGTACAAAAGGAGAAAATGCTTTCTTATATCTTCCATAATAAAACTCAGCTTTTCTATTCGTCTCTGATAAAATTACATTCACAATATCTTGTGAAAAAATAATTCATAGGCATCTTTTATGGTCGAAAATTTGGAACTATATATAATCAAACCTGCTGGAACCTTTAGTATGTTGTGTTTACTTCTCTTCACCCTTGTATTAAATTGAACTTTTGCCCACACGCTAACGTCTTTAGTAACATGAGCTGGATAACGACTATCAAAATTCATTAATTGGCTTACAACATCCGTGGAATCTGTACATTCAGGACCATTATCAGAAACATACAAAACGTCATCTACTTCTTCAGCTTCAGTTACTTCAGTTTCTTCTATATCACTTGCACGGTCCTCTAATGCTAAATCATCATCAGAATAGCTATCGCAATTGTCTGTTTCTAGTATTGCTAACAGTTTGTTGCCCGTGAACTTATTTTTATTTCGAAATTTCGGTTGTCCACTCATTTGTATAAACGCTTATATGACAATCAACGCAAATGAAGGTATCTAATACATAAAGTTGTAAAATTATATACTTTACCTACAAGAAATATTGAACACGTGTCTCTCTTCCAACCTTTCTCGAGATATTGAACTAAAATAAAGCTAAATTTAGAAACCTACAGGTAAGAAGGGGAAAATATAAAATAATAACATGAATACAAATATTAGTCAGCATTTTACAACAAGAAGGCTTAAAAATATATATGCAGAAACATATATTTGGTATTTTACAAAAGATTGCCTTTAGGAATTCACAAAAACTCACAGTGATGATACACAGAAGAATGTTTTATACCTATTTTTACAACTTAAGCTGAACCTACCGATTATGCTGGTAAAACAACTTATAATCCTTTTAAGATCAAATATATAAGAACATGCTGAATGCATAACTGCCGCTAAATACCATGCGGTGTGCAACTGTACCCCAAGGAATGAAACTCACTAAAACTCGTTACAATAAATAGCAATTTATTGTAATTTTTTTATACTATATTAGAAATATGTAAATGAAAGATAACTCTAAGGAAATTAAGTTTAAACAAATATTTTAGAAAATATTCTAAAACATTGATGTCTGGGGTGCAATTGCACCCCGCTAGGGTTTATGAACGTTAAAATGGAATTAGATGCTTCAAATAATTCTTTGAGTGAATTCTGTAGTGGTTACTGAAATGAAAGGTTCGTATTAAAGACAATCCACTGGTGTGGATAGGAATTTTTGGAGATCTGCGGTTCCCTTAACAGGTTAATCCTACGATCTAGTTGTCAATTAAATATCAACTTTAGAAACCCTGTCGATACCCTTACGTAAGTGGTCTGTTGTTTCCCGCTAGCATCGTTAACTTTATTATATTGTGGATAATTATTTATCGTTACATGTACACGTCCAGTCCTGTCTTAATTGTTCTATGTTTTCATTTCTAATAATCACAAATTTTTCACTAATTTCAAAATTTGTATAGTTTCAAATTATAAATGTTATTATTACCTCTACTTTTACAAAAACTTATGAAATCTAAATTAAATTATTTAATAAGGATTATTTGAACATGTTATAAAATCTTTACATATTCCCATTTTAATCGATTCTTGACTTGAATTTTATATCTAATGGGATTAAAGAAGACCCTGTTTAATTAGGAAAACAGTTAAGTTTAAAGGACATTAATTTGAACCTTATTTAATAATAGAGAGCATAATTAAATTAACTTAAACAAAGTTGGTAGATATTTAACTTCCTTACAAAGCAATAGTAAATAAATTCAGGTAAAAAATCCTTTACTTAAGCTAAACGTAAACACTTAGTTCATAATAAAGTAAGTCTTAATAAACTTATTTCAATATTTATAAATTCTACAGGAATTGATCGCATCGATCGTAATTTAATATTTTTAATCAGATTTAACGTTAACTTTATTTATTAAATTCATTTTTACTTTGTTATGCATATTTAAATTTTTAAAATTATTGTTCAATTTAAATAAATTCAATTTTACATTGGCATTGTTATATCTGTTCGAATGTACCTAAGTTTAAGCTTTTCAGGTAAAAGCTATAAGTGTCGAAAAAATCTCAAACCGCTGAAAACATTTCTACCAAATACCATTATTGTGTGGGGATGCCCCTAAATAAACAAATGAAGCGCTCGACTAACCCAAAATTAATATTATATCAATTAAACAATGCACGACTATACAGTAATCCCGAGACAAGTCATACTATTTGAATAAATACTAATTTAAGCAACCTTATATCTTTAATTTATTGAGAATAAAACGCTTCAGGCATAACCAATCCATCACCTTCATTATGGCAATAGCGTGGTGTAAGTTAATATTACAATCCTATACACTTTTATCTGGTTTGAAATTAATAGTTGCTATATATTCGTTAGTTGGCAAACAAGGATAAAAGAATAAATTGGCAATTACTACACACATTAACCAGTTTCAATCTAAACTTTATTCTTTAATATTAATTAAATTAGTATAATATTTCAGAAGCTCTTGGTCGACTAACGCAGAAATGTTAAACGTATATACTCATAAGCACCAATAAAATCATGTGTGCTATAGACAAAGTTTTAACAAAAGTATCAGAATTAGGTTGATAACTTTCTTATGGTTTTGATTATTAACAGACGAAATTAGGTTAGTTCGTAAATTAATATACAGCAAGTAGGGTAACTACATAAAATAATTTCAAACGTTAACCTAAACAAGGGCCATAACATTATATCACGATTATCTTAGTACTACAATAGTAGAACAGGATTATATGTAAATAGTTGGTAACCTAAAGGTGCGAAACCCGTTTATAAATAAATAAACGCGCTTTAGGAGCACCCCTTTCCGTACTGACTATTGTGACTTTACGATTTTATTTACTTACGTCGCAGGATAAACATTATTTATATTTTGCTTGTCCAGGTTGTCATCGTGATGGGTGGGTTATTCACGATTTGCCGGCCGTATTCAACTAGATTAGAGTATGAATAACAAGGCGATAATCATTCAGCAATCGTATATTGTTCTAATAAAATAACTAAATAATTAATTACGGGGTAAAAATATGTACAAGATTATAACGAAAGGTTTAAATAATTATGCGAGTATTATATAGGCATCTAATTCTAAAAAAATTATGTACAGAGTGACATCAATTAAACGGAGTGGCCGTTTCAATGTTTTTTGCACGTACAACAGTAACAATTAGTATTAAACTTTACCACGCTAAGTTCAATTAACAAATCTATTTTGTTATCACTGACGGCAGTCAGTCTTCCTTAGCTAATATCGATCTTAATAACGGTCAAATAACACCTAATTATTGACAGCGAAATTAATTAGCACTTTTCGTGAGAATTCTCATTACCAACGGTAATTAATTTCTAGAGGTTTTAAACAAATGCTGGAATACCTTTAGAAGTCGTCTTATAAACAGATTTTGTAATAGTGTTTCCTACATTGATACAGATCTGGTTTGCAAACAACCTAAGGACTTATGTATTCCTAGTACTCTTTTCTTTACAGTTCGAATGCATCTGAGACGCTAGCAATTATGGCACAAGCAACTGAAGCTCTCGTCAGCGAGCCCTCACATGGTGTGTCGGTCGGAATTGTATGCTCAACCGCCCCGACAACTTCGGCAGTAATTCACGACGGCCGCGTTCGATTTGGATAACCGTTTCAGGATGTTTTAGATATCCTATGATACAAATAACTAGTTGACTAAAGGATCGTGAACACCTCTAAGCGAAGGTGCTCGTCGTCCTAGCAACGAGGCATGAATGGTGAAGACGTTAACATTTGCAACCTTCTAAGTGCAAACCAAGTTTGTAGGCTAAGCCATATAACTTAAATCAAGGGTTGATTTATTATATGCACCTCGCCACGACAATGCAACGAAATCGAAGGGTTTTAAGCCTTCCAGAATAGCTGTATTTATACTAATTCAAGGAATGGATTTCCTTATTCCACAAATGCAGATTCGTTTGATATTTCTTTATATCGCTTCGCGATAATTTGTTATAATCAAACTTCTAAGACATTGCGCAATAATAATTAAAAGTGGTGCAATCTTATGCAATAATAAAATGACCTTAATTTGTACAAATAAAGCATTTGTAATTTGCCTGATATTAATCAGACAATATACTGGATTTACAAACATTTATACATAACTAATTACTTTAATTATTAATGTTTCCAGCACTTCGCGATTTTTAAGGTATTTTAAAGTGTCTCTTTGAACTTAATTATGAATAACATTAAAACGTGCGAAACTGTATCAGTTTTTATAATCGCGGTTTTTATGTTATACAAGGTAGTTTTACACTATTGATTAATGAAAATATAAGCCTAACAATACGAACTTTGAATCAATTCCCGTATAAATACAAATCCAAGTGCTGGTATTCATTTAGATTTTATACTTTACGTCGTTTGGCAACGTATGGTAATAGAATATTTTACGGTCACAATGTGGCTTTGACTTTTACGTTCTCCATATTCAATAAGATTATAGAGGGTTCTACATTAGTATCGTCAGTTTTAAACCCAAAAGGTGCAGGTTGATTATTATAACGCCGATAGCTTTGCTAGTAATTACGGTAGTCCAAAACACAACATGTTGGTTACGTACGTAAATAATATCCCAAGTTTAGTTTGAGCAGGGAACTGAAGCGATTTAATCGAGCAGTTAAGTGTCCTTTGTTCGTGTGGATGGCTTTCCCACAGTAATGCTTCGGAGAATCAAAACCGCTAGCCGCGGTGGGAATAGGCTCAAATTTCTAGAAATCCCCTAATGTCATATATTAAGGAGAAGTTTTTCCCTTTAATAGCAGTTCATGCCGGGATAGAAGCATGCAAACATATAGATACATCATTGCATCAGGCAAACGAAATTAAATTAAAATACTTGCAAAGAAAGGTGCAATTCAATTAATGCCCGTTGTCGTGGTCTAGATTTAAATGCAGTTGAACTAAACCCTCAGGACCTGGACAATCTACTCGAGAGCCTGTTCCCGACTATGTTTGCTGGCGCCCTCAACTCCAAGCACACATCATGAAATAGTCGGCGAATCAACCGAAATGGAAGAATTCTCCACGACTACGCTGAGATGAACTAAAGCTTCATCATCAATGGTCCCATCGAACCAACCCACGTTTCAACTCTAGGCACCCGTGACGTTCTGGATATCGTTCTTCTAAAGGATGTTTCATTCCAAAACGAACTCACTACACTTGCATTCTGATCATAATGACGTATTACTCTTCCTAGGTGAAGCAGCCGGCTTCCCGGAGATGGCGCGACGCGTCTTATGATACCCGTTCTCCTCCCACCTGCAGCAAAATCTCGGGCGTATCGAACAGATAAACGCCGAGATTGAGCTAGAGCAATCGGTAGTCCACTTGAATTCCAGCATTCAGGAGTCTATACTGTTTGCTACGAACCTGAGAAGGAAACCGAGTGATCGAGTTCTCCCAGAGTATCTGAGGGAATTCATCAGAGAGAACAACCACGCCAGACGCCGGTAGCAGTGATACTTCAATCCTGTGGATCCAGTGCTTAAGAATCGTCTTGCAGGACAGGTGTAACGGAGCTTGAAGGAGCACTAAAACCGATGCCCAAGTCACTAGAAGTAGAGGACAATTCCATCTAGAAAATGACCAAAGTCTTAAAGAATCTTAGATCGCCAGTGCCGCCGATTTATGGCGAGCATGATATAATGTACGATCCCGTGGATAAGGTAGAGGCATTCGCAGACAGCCTAGATCTTCAATGTTCTACGAACTTCCTTCACGCCGATCTTGACCTTGTCGAGCGCATCTAAAGGTGAGTCAGACGCCGTATCGCCACCGGAAACAACGCCGAGGAAGACGTGAACCCTTCCCATACGCTCCCCACCTTCCCGGGTAAGATATCCAATTGCATAAAGCTATGAAAGCGGCAGAAGTCTCCCAGTTCCGTCAACATCACGAACTCCGCCCTCAGAGCCCTCCCACGAAAGGAAATCGCCGCCGTCGTCAATCTTGTTAATGCAGTGTTGCGTCTTAGACGATTCCCTTCATCAATGCAAGTCCGTGGGCGTCATTGTGCTTTCTAAACTTTTTCTCAGAATTGCCGCCTCATCAGCCTGCTCTCCTGTCTGCGAAAGTAGGTGCAGCGAGCAACTCTGTATAGCCTCAAAGATGCGATCGACCGGGTCAAGATCATACCTGACGAGCAATTGGGTTTCAGACCGGGACACAGCACCACTAGTCAGGTGCTCCGATTAGCCGAAGGAATCTCCGATGTATTTACCTTCAAAGACGTAACAGCAGCGGTTCTCTTGGACATCCGTAGGCGTTTGACACAGTCTTGCACAAGGGATTGCTGTACAAGATGCTAGAGGCAATCTTTCCTCGGATGCTCGTCCAGCTGATTGCATCCTAGCTTAAGGATAGAATGTTTCAAATAGGGCTGGAGGGGTGTCTTTGGCGACGGAGGATTGCAGAGACGGGTCGCAGTGCTCGCTGTTCTAGCCGTTGCTTTACAGAATTTTCTGCAGAAACCTGCCCAGATAGACAAACACAACGCTCGCTCGCGTTGTACGCTGACGGTACAGCCGTCTTATCTCGATCCCGGCATTCTAACCTAACCCTCCGCAACCTCCAAGCGGCGATGCTTGGGTTGAAAACTTGGATACGAATGTGGAGAACCGACGTCAACGCGGAAAATAGCTGTTCTTTACGCGTAAGCGGACACGCCCTCAACAGGAGGTCGAAACTTCTGACATTTCGATTCCTTGGGAGGACGAGCCTCGATATCTTGGAGTTGTATTCTACGCATGGTTGACAAAGAGATAACATGTCGCATTTTGCACTTCACGTGTAAAAGCAGTTATGTCAACATTGTATAGTCTATTGAATTGCTGAAGTAAGCTCTCCTTGGAAAACAAAGTTACACTTTACAAGAAAATCTTCCTTCCGATAATGGTCTACGCGGAAATCGTTTGGGGACACGCTGCTAGGTCAAACATGAGCAAATTGCATGTCGCCCTAAACAAGTGCTTGCGCATGACTACAGGCGCCCGTGGTATATACGAAATTCGCAGATACACAGGCCACTAATTGATACTCTTTGTTTCAGGTCAGCTCCAACCCCCTCGTTGTCAGACTTGGAGCCTACTAGGAAGACTCTGAAGGCCGTCCAGCGCATCCCAAAGCAATTCTTAGCCTTCCTGAGTAGGAGGGACCACATGTGTCAATAAATACTTGTAAAAAAAGGCGGTGCTACTGGTTATGTGTGGCACTGAATACTTAATACACCAGGTCTTGAGTCGTTAAGGATAGAGGATACAAAAGTCTTGATTGCCTTGGTGAAGAGGTTCATCGTTCATCTTGAAGTAGAAACAGCTGAGAAAAACGCCCATTCCTGATCAGAGCTGAACATGACTAATCTGCCCTAGAACTTCCATAGGATCACCAAGCCAAGCCTTTGCTTGCAAGAGCGGTGTCAGTAACTTAGAGAGTCACCCCTATATCCCCTGATGACAGGTAGATCCAAAATCATTCCGCAGCGATACGGCACAAAGAGAATCGGAACGAAAAGCAATGAAGATAAAAAAGCCACAAAACAAATTATAAAAGTTCGAGCTATAGTGACTTTAAACTCATTAAATAATTAATCAACCTTACCTTAAGTTAAATTTGTGGTCTTAAAGAACGAATTTTTAAGAACGTTAGAATTGAAAAATCTTAACACCTTTAGATTCGATGTGTTGAAGGACGAATGACATTGTGCCGGTAAACTAAATTCTAAAACGCAGCACACATGACAAAATCATATGCCAAAATAATTACTTGTATAAAAACCAACCCAAAAATAAAATGAAACCTATTTAAACTAAATATTAAAGTATTGAAAATATACGAAATACAGGAATCTCAAATAACAATCCGTATTAAATTTTAAACACAATAAAAGGAGTCAATTTATCATTTTACTTAACACTAGCAATCAAAAATGAACAAATTTAAATGTATAGGAAAACGATAGCCCCCACTAGCGCACTAAAAGAGGGGAAAAGTGAAATAAATTAAATAAAATCATAAAATCAAAGGTGAAAGAGACTATATTTATTTTACAAGCAATAAACTAGTTAGTTATATTCTAGTTTAGCTTTGAGTTAATTTCTGCTGTACAATTTTTAAGTATTTGTTATCTAGACAGCATACATTCATTCTACTGGTCGATGGTTTTCTCCGTGATTGTTGCGTTATATTCCGTTCCTTACAATGAAGTCCAAATTAGATATTTGTCGCCTTTCTTATCATGAGTTTTTCTATGATTACAAGTTTGCGGCGTTATGGAAGGTACAACAGTAGATGTAATGCATAGAACCTTCGTCTGTTAATTGAACTTTATAATCATTCTATTTTTGTATTGCCTGCGTATCTGTTTACATTCAAGAAAGATGTAGAAGCTATTCATAGCAATATTACGAAAGTTTCTGATTTCGTTCAAAATTTCTCAAGTACTAGTAACCAGGGTCCTTTCAAACATGTGTATTGTACTATTTCATTTAGCTGAAGGTATCAATAAAAGTGTTCCACAAACTTCTGATGAACGTGGTCGGTCGCATCTTTGAGGCAGTTCAAAGTTGCTCGCTCCACCAGATTTCCCAGACAGGAAAGCAGGCTGATGGGGCGGCAATTCTTAGGAAAGGTTTTGTCGTTACCTAGTTTAGAAAGCACAATGATGCCCACGGACTTCCATTGATGAAGGAAATTGTCTAAGACGCAACACTGCGTTAACAAGGTTGACGACGGCGGCGATTTCCTTTTGTGGGAGGGTCCTGAGGGCGGAGTTCGTGATGTTGATGGGACTGGGCGCCTTCTGCGGCTTTCATAGCTTTATGCAATCGCATGTCTCACCCGGGAAGGTGGAAATGGTATGGGAAGGGTTCAGGTCTTCCTCGGCCTCGTTTCCGGTGGCGATACGGCTTCTGACTCACCTTTAGAAGCGCTCGACGAGGTCAAGACCAGCGTGAAGGAAGTTCGGAGAATGCCTCTACCTTGTCCATGGGATCGTACATTATATCGTGCTCGCCATAAATCGGCCGCACCCCCGTTCTAAGATTCCTTAAGACTTTGGTCATTTTCTAGATGGATTTGTCCTCTACCTCGAACGACTTGAGCATGAGTTGTAGTGTTCCTCCAAGCTCCGTTTCACCTGTCCTGCAAGACGATTCTTAAGCACTAGATCCACAGGAATGAAGTAGCGCTGTTACCGGCGTCTGGCGTGGTTGTTCCCTCTGATTAATTCCCTCAGATACTTTGGGAGAACTCGATCACTCTGCTTCCTTCTCAGGTTCGTAGCAAACGGGATAGACTCCTGAATGCTGGAATTGAAGTGGACTACCGATTACTCTAGCTCAATCTCGGCGTTTATCTGTTCGATACGCGCGAGATTTTTCTGCAGATGGGAGGAGAACGGGGGCCATGAGACGCGTCGAGCTGTCTCCGGGGAGCCGGCTGCTTCACCTAGGAACAGTAAGATGGGATTAAGATCAGAATCCAGGTGCAGTTAGTTCGTTTCGGAATGAAATATCCTTTAGAGGAACGATATCCAGAGCGTCACGGGTGCCTAGAGTTGAAACGTGGGTTGGTTCGATAGGATCATCGATGACGAAGTTTTAGTTCGTCTCAGCGTAGTCGTGGAGTATTCTTCCATTTTGGTTGATTCACCGACTATTTCATGATGTGTGCTTGGAGTTGAGGGCGCCAGCAAACATAGTCGGGAACGGGCTCTCGAGTAGGTTGTCCAGGTTCTGAGGGTCGATATCGCCTCTTGGCGGATGATAAACGACCACCAACCTGATCCAACCGTTGCATTCAGTGTTGACAGAAACTGCCGTCGCCTCGATTGTTTGAAGTTTTGGAAAAGGTAAGACATGCTGATCCATGCGCGATTTGACATAGATCGCTGTACCATCTCCGTGGGCGTTAGGTCTGTCCTTCATGTAAAGGACATAGTTACAAAGACGAGGTGTGTCTGTGGCACACAGATGGGTTTCGTAAACAAAGAAGCCGTCTAGGTCTCGTCTGGCGGCGAATTCTCGATGTTTGTCCCGTTACCAAAGTAGAGCGTTTGTGTTTCAGTAGGCCGTCTGTAGGAATCTAGGTTTAAATGGTGTATTATCTATTTAAGGCCGTGCGGAATGGGAAGCAATATCGGGAATTACGCTTACAAGGGAGGTGAAGCCATTAGCACATCTGCCAACATCCTTCGCGACCTTGAGAAGGGTCTGCGAGATTTTATTAAGATGGACGGACTGCAGAAGCTTGGACAGGCCACCAATATTCATTGTTTCCGCCTTCTTTCGATTGAAAGTCTAGTTAAGCGTTTCCACGGAATGGGAGGGGCCTGTGGGTTTCGCCGAACCTAAGGGCTTGGGTAGTGCAGGAAAGCTTGTGGTGGGAGACGCAACCTCTGCTCTGGACGAAAAGCTTCTGGAGGCGGCCTTGGCGTATGAAACGCCTTGCCGAGTCGCCTGTGGAGCTGCTCTTTGCACTAACTTCAGAAAGCGTTCACAACCACGGAATTGGCGGTGTGGCGCTTGCCGCTGTTGGCACACCTCGTCTCCATCTCGCGCAGCTTCGTGTAATCACCAGAGTGGTAATCTCCTGCGCGCTTCACATACTTTGGGTGTTCACGGTAGCAGCCTTGAGAATACCCGAACCCTTGGCATCGGTGGCACTGTCCAACCGTCGTCTTGCGCCTCGGCGATTTGAACCTGACAAGAATGCGCAGGACGTTCTTGGTGTCGAAGATCTTCTTTGCCTGTTCCCTTTTGGACAACATGACTTACACCAATGGTATGGGACGTCTCTCAGGGCCTCTTTGCATGCGGTTGACGGAGAGGAGCGGAAAGCCGCGTGATTTCAGATCCTCCACGATATCCTTAATAGAAAATGACCTCCGGGATGCCCCGGACAATAGAATTAAGAGTATTTTCCTCAGTTAACCTATAGGAGTGGAAGGGAATCTTCTCCTTCACCAGAAAGCTAGTCATCGCCCTAAAGTCATTTGCAGACACAGGCGGAACAACTATTCCATCCTGTGTCTATTTGGCCTTCGTAAAAGTAGATATGCATTTTATTTACGCCTAATGTCATAGAAACGCAGTTCAGGCAGGAAGAATTTATTACGCACGATATCCAGAGAGAAGACAACTCCACAGGGCCTATTTTAGAAAATTAGAAATGGTGATGCATAGGATGGTGAAATGTATAAATCTATAAAATATAGCATATCCGTTGTTGATAAAATACACAGTTATTGATTATAAAGATTTTGTGAAGTCATGCAAATTTTGAGTGTGTTATAAATCGGTCTTATGATACTAAACGGCGTGTTAAAGTGATTAAATACTATTTTTTCTTGTTTTTACTTTAAATTCCAATATCATTGAAAATTAAATAGATGTTTTTATAATTTCTGTTGGCCATATAGCACATAATATAGCTGTTTTCGGTCAAAACTATGGATGCCAAAGATGAAGCGGAAATCCACATTTTTTCTCCCTTTAGCATGACAAGCATGTTCTTTGGAAATTATGCATGTATATACGCATGTGTGAGTGCGTACGCGGTCGTATGTTCGGGTGCATACGTGTGTGTGTGTATGTGTGTGTGTGTGAGTATGCGTGCGCGCGCGTGTGTGCAGGTGTTTATGTGTGAGTGTGTGTGAGCTTGTGTGTGGTGTCCGTGGGTGATTGCGCGCGTGGGCGCTTTCAGGCCTGTGTGGTGGTGTACATGTGCGCGAGATGCGTGTGAGCGTGTACTTTTATTTTCATATGCGCGTTCGCTTGTGAACACGAACGGACGTGCGCATGTGTTCGTGAGTTGGCGTGTGTGCGAGTGCTTTTGTGAGTACGCGAGTGTGTAATGGTATGCGTGTACTTTTGTGCGTGCGTGTGCTTTGCATGTGTCGTGTGGGTATGTTTGTGGGTATGGATTCTTGACGGCCTACTGCCGAAATAAACAACTAAAGCCTACAACCTTTCTCTTATTATTACTGAATTTCCGCTGTAAAATATAATTACATTCCAGCTAATCTACACGTACTTTCTCATATCCATTTATTATTAAGGGTACGAGGCACTCCTAAGCCTTTTAATAAGGTGAAGCCTAAATTTGTTTATTTGACTTGAGTACTTCTTTTGCGTTCATACCGTACAGGATAGTTTTCTATGATGTATAATCGGTGCACATGATACCCTTAAACACTCAAACAATGAAACCGAGTTACGTAAACATTTTCATTCTGCTGCGATACCGTGCATTGGACTTTGGCACATTGTACGCGCAGAAAAATGTACATCAAAAATGCATTGAGTATAATTTCATCACTCTAACATATGTTAGTACCTGCTATTCTAAAGCGTGATTGAGTATATTTTCGTATTCGTACCTATCATGACTTTGTTTATGGCGTATTTTATGTAACTACATATTACAAATCCTCCAAGAGGTGATGAATAAGATGGTGAAATGTATAAATCAATAAATTAGAGTATAGCTGTTATTCATAAAATGTACAGTTATTTACCTTTAAAGATTATTGTGAAGCCATGTTAATTTGGAGTGTGCTATAAATCAGCCCTATGATACAAGGCATTTTATTAAAGTAATTAGATATTATTCTATTGTTTTTATTTTGCATTCTAATGTACGAGTGCGTGGCGTTTGAGCATGTGTGTGTGAGTGTGTGTTTGTGCATACGTGCGCGCTTAAGCGCGAGCATATGTGTGTGCGTGCATTCGAGCATATCTGCGCCCCTAAATGCGCACGGGCGTGCCTCGTGGTGTGCGCATGTGTACTTGCGCGTGTTTGTGGGTATGTGTATGTGTGCACGCGGGTGATTACATTAATTAGATTTTAAAGTTTATAAGGCTAGAGTAGCGAAAAGTAGCTAGCGTCAATAACTTAAAATTAAATTTAAGATATGTAGGAGAAGGTAGGGTGGTGTTTCATACGAGATTTTTTAAATTACTTTAGGTTATTTATCAGATAGAAAATATGTATACTTTTTCTGTTTTATTATTTCCGCCCAAATCGGATTAAAATAAATTCCGGATTGTAAAAATTATATGCTAGTGACTCTCGGTAATGAAATTCTTCTTCCTATTCTTCGGTACTTCATTCCTGGCAAATCAATTTTGCTCTTCCCTTTAATTTTCTACTCTATTACTTTTAAGAGCTATTTCATGTTTCTCAGGTGATTTAGTTTTCCTTGCTTGTGGTTTTACCCCTTGGAGATTACTTTATCGGCACTTTTATTCATATAAGGTCTATTGAGCCGGACATACGAAGTAAATTAAATAAGACAAAGGATAAAGTTTGAATGTTGATAAATTAAAGTTTTACCAAGACGAAGGAATCCATTTATCCTGTTTCAAAGGTTTAATTCAAAAATATCCAAGCTTATGAATTTAAAAACGAATTTTGGAAAAAGAGAAAATTTAAGTAAATAATTAAGAACTGGAATTTGAGAACGATTAAAAATTGTTATGGCGACAAGAATTTCAAACAGAAGTATACTAATGTAAACGAATAAGTTCCCGTAAATAAAATCATTCAATTATTCGGCACTACAGGCAAAAATCGACATGGGGCTATCTCTTTGAGATCTTAAAATTTAAAGCATCGATTTGAATGCTATGCGTAGATATCAGAATTATAAATTTGTTTAAGATAATATTGAAGCCTTCATTTTAAAATGTAGTGTTTTTAAGGCCATTGTTCGTAATAAAATTATAGATCACATCAAATCTACAATTTTCACAGCCTATACGCGTACACCATTTTAGCAACATCACTAATGAACAGATTGATTTTAAACAAAAACTGCGTTTGTCACTATTTGAAACGAAAATGTAAACTTATTGCATTTTGTAAAGTACAAGATGAACTTGTTTCATATTGATAAATGATACGTCAAATGTTATATAAATTACAAAGGCACTAGATCTGTTTTAAAAGCTAATCCTTTATATGAAGACAAGTAAGCATTTGATGTTTACAACGCCACCTTTACCTAAAATTTGACAAAAATGGACGCATTTGAAAATGGGCTATTAAAACCAAATCTTATAAATAACCTAAATTACCAAAGATGGATTACTAACATGGACCAATAGATATTGTTGTTAAAAAATGGCAATGAGCTTACTTCAAGTTGGTAAAAAATTAAATATTGAACTAACAGATTTATAATCACTTAATTTTCATAAATTAAAACCTTGTTGCAATATTACTGAGTAAGCATAAGTAGTACACTTTTTTAAAGCCCGTAAGAGATAAACCATGATAAAGTAAGCAATATGATGCTATAGAGTCATTGATTATTTAGTCACTACATAACTATTTTGTTTAATTATTGTTACAGGCTACCTTTCAGCTGTCATACAAATCTTCAAGGTTTTACGTTATCTTTTATATAATCAACTTGATCAAAGTCAGCGATTGTTCTCATTTTAGATAAAATTTGTATGTGTACAAATATTTTAACCCGATTTGTTTAGCATTTTAACCTTATTGTTCTGTGACAAGTAAATATATGAATCATGTTTAAGATAAGAATGTGAATAAGTTTTCTTAAATTAGTAATATGGCGCATTTGCATTAAAATGAGTGCTTAATCAACGATCTCTTGAATTCATTAACAACTAAGCTAATCACAGGTATAAATTTTTAAATTTCCTTACTTTCAATAGAGTTCAAGTTAATATTGTACTAAGATTTCATCTTAGAGAAATCTTAGCTTGATTAGCGCCCTTATCTACGTCTTACCATCTTTGGTCATGTACTTCTAGGACTGCTTGATGCTAGTGCACAAAAAATAATTTTAGGTCGTCTATGTTGGAAAATTATGGATAATTTCAGATTAGAGCGTTTGCCTTCGCTTTTCTCGAATTGTAGAGTTAAGGCGTTGAAGGTTTTAGTAATGCCGTATGGAAAACAAATGTTAGTGTTTGGAATTAGTATTTGGAAGAGCTTGTTTGGGTGGTGTGCCTAATCGCAGGAACAACAAGTGGTTTTATGATAAATCTTCTAAGCCAACGCTTACTGCTAGTAGATGGCAATATACGCTTACTCCTTCTCAGGCCAAACAATTAAATGCTTTGGGTACTCAAGCTTTCGCTAATAGCTCAATCCCTTCAACATGATTATATTATATATTATATATATATATATATATA
>JAHWXV010066091.1:0-22470 GCA_024586415.1 Phrixothrix hirtus | reverse complement strand
TAATTTGTGAAAAATATGCATTTCATTATAAAATTTACAAAATATGCAAAAAATGCATATATATGCACTTTGCATATATTCCGCCCCCTAGTTATGACTAATTTTCGGCGACGATGCCCATTGCCCAAGCAACAAGGCACAATCGATGATAGCGGTAAAATTGACAAACTTCCAAGCATGAACTAGGTTTGTAGGTTCGGTTATATAATTTTAAATCAAAGGTTAGTTCATTGAGAGACCCCACCATTAGCGTGCAACTCAATGTTTACAGCTTCGCGGTTGGATTTTAAGTCCACCGGCTTCAAAATTGAAGTGAAGTCACTACGGTGTCGCAATTGGGTTCGAAGTTTTTATAGCTTCGCGATCGAATTCGAAGTTTTTCTAAGCATTCTTTAGGGCGCGGTATCTTTATTCCACTAGCGTAACCTATTTGCTATTTCATTCTTGCGCTTTACGATAACTTAACATTTAAAATACTTAACTTATTTTAACTAAATACATTAGTTGTAGTTTGACTAATTCTAATTAAGCAACCTACTGCATTTACAAATCTTTAGATATAAAATTAATTATTTTGATTATTAAATGTTTTCTCACGCTCCGCGAATTCTTAAGGTCTTTTTACATTGTCTTTCTAAACTTAAATATTAATAACATTAAAACGCGCGAAACTGTATCAGTTTTTATAATCGCGATTTTTAGGTTATACGAGGGTACTTTTACAGTACTCTACTTGAAGCAAATGATTAAAAAACCGATGCCAAAATCGGCCATTCACATATACTGTTACTGTTCTGATTTTGGAGCAGTATTATTATAAACCAAAATTTAACTTAAAACAAGTGATTTATAACTTTCCTTTTGTTAGAAACCAACCGGATCGGTCTTAAATTTATTGTATGCGCGCTGTATAATCATAAGTTTAGGTAAGATTTACGTTGTCGAAATAAGAAAACACTAGAGAATTTTCGCAAAACCACTGATAAACGATAAGCGCACAACTTATCGCATAGGTCTAATAGTTACCGTAACCCGATAAGTGGACTACATTAGCAAAAGGTTATCGTGATACGGTAAAAGAAATTATAAGGTTAGCTTTGTTTGTTTACCTACGAAGAGAAACGTTACAACAAAAGTCACGACTTCGATTTAATTCAAATGATTCCCTATGGTTATTATAAATACAGTATAGGTAAATTTTCCAAGAAAAGACCGTTATAAAAGGATGTAACAAGTTATCGAAAGCTAGGTTAGGTACATTTAAATTTTCAATACTGATTAGTGCATCCCCAACATGCAAAAACTCTTAAACAGGTATTTTACAATAACTATTTTGCAGTAGGTATGACGTGATTTTAACATTTAGAGGATGAATTAGGGTATTATTGCGAAAATTCCCTAATAATTGAGCACGAAACATGTTATGTAATAAACTTTTCACTTTGACACCTTAATACAACAAGTTTGTTAGTAATCAATGATGATTAAGATTTGCCTTAAATTCTAAAAACAATATAAACATTGGTCAACGTAACAGAGATTCGCATTTGATAATTAAACAAAATCAAAACGTCCTAGTAGGCTAGAAAAAATGTTTCGAATTTATTTAGAAAGGCGAATCTCGGTTACGTTAACGACTATTTACACATGTATATATGAAACAAATTTTTATAGGTACCCATCATGCTATAACTTCATTAAACGGGCTAAATTACTATAATACAATGATTAGGTGCATCAATAATGGATTTTAATAAATCAAAAATTACTAATTTTATTGAACCATTTGATAGTGAGCGTTCGTAATTCATTTGTTTCACATAACAAAACAGATCGGGAAACAATATCTCTTAACTATTTTACGTTAATCAAAAACTAGCTTTGTTCCACGTCGGTAACATTATTTAAAAATACGGGTAGATAGCATAACCTCCCCCAGGTATGAAAAGGCAGAGGTAACACTTACAGTCGAGATGGTTCTTGTTTTCTTTTACGATCGGAAGCCGTTCCTTATTGCCAAACTTGATTAATCAAAGTAAAATATTACTACCTGGTTCCTGTCCAATTGTTTATCCCAATTAATTTGGAGATCCAACCTCAGCACCTTAGCACGGCGGGTACGTTAGAATTTCGAAAACGACAGTTTTGATGAGCTAAAATAAACACAAAAAGGCACTCCCGAAACAATTACCGCGGTTCACTACCTATGTCACTAGTGTCTGATTAATTACTGATCCACGATTTCCACGAGATCTACTAGTTTCTCCCTTATGATGTCATTTGCGGCTTCACTTCCCTGCTAGTGTTGAATTTCTTTTATACTGACGCAGTTAATTACTTTACAAAGTTTCAATACTGCAATATACATTAATTATTTGTACGCTCACTTTTGTTATTTACCAATGAGGTCATGACATTCGGTTAACTTTGATACGTGTGTATTTATGAGTTTCAACAACTTTTAAAATAACTACGCAGATTTCATTAATTTGTTACGATGAATAACTTTACTGTTTAGCTTTTATAAATGTATCGAATGCTACATTTAACAAGATTTTCTAGGAAAATTACATAAAACACTATATGAGGTGTATTCAACAAAATTTCTATTTTAGCCTTTAGAAAACTGAATATTTAGATAACTTTAATTAATTCTTGCCCTAATAAAATTATTTGAATAACTAATGTACATGGTAGTGCATAGTTATTACTTACTATTTTAAATCACTTTAAAATACAGCAAGAGCTAACACCTTTATAAAATTTTAAATGTTTTATGCTTATTATATTTTGAGATAGCAGGGAGACTTTAAACCAGCCTGCGATACTTGATGGGGACTTATAATTATTTTCCCCTGATTTACCAATTAGGAATATAATCAAAATTTCTAAAACTCACTTCAAAATACCATTGGCACAATGTCGTAGCACGACATGCTAAAGTGAAAAAGTAGAAAATATATTAATAAATCTTCAGAAATTGCGGTAAACATCATGGTTCAAGTGATAACCTTATCAAAGTTCTTCAATATGTCATGGTCAATAAATTTTACTTAATGAGGGAGTACCAATAACTCCGGTCAAATACATCATGCATAAATTTTCAAAAGATGTGGAAAACGAAATAAAGGAAATACGATGTGAAGACCTAAAAAGCCTATAAAGATCAGCATAAGACCCAATATGGTCCTAACCGTCAACAGGACAATTACAAACTAATTGTACAAATTGGAGGGAAGGACAATGGCAAGCGATTAATAAGATGGCATTATCCATGTATTTCACGAAAATAATTGTAGGGCTAGCCATGGCAACTAGAGAAGCATTGCGATGTTGAATGGTAGCTATAAGGAGTTGTATGAAATTTTAAGCAACATGTAACTTCCATATTCAAAAGAAATTCTAGATGCGCACCAAAGTGATTTTAGAATATGTATAAGCCCAATATTTGCATTATCCATTCTATACAAATGAAATGCGTTGAATTCAACATTGACTTACATAATCTTCTGCAGAATTTAAACAAGACAAAGTAAATAGTGATAAATGATAAATTATTTGTTTCTGCAGGGGACCCTCTGGTTGGTTGTTACATGTAAACATGTATTTGCGATTCGTGATCGGTAACGTCCAGTTCAGGCTAGTAACGGATTTTGCTTAAAATTCTATTTGATCGGCGCTCAAACGTCACTTATTGGTTTAGGTAGCTTTTTAAACAGTTGGAAAAGGTAGGTTCGATTGGTTGTCTCGCACAGCGTCGTCTGAATATGTGGACAAAGTTAGCTGACACTTTATTTGGCGTTCTGTAAAATTTGAACTTTTGATTTTACCTCGTAGGTAATTAATCATTTGAACTTTTTAATTTTTATTTATTCGGTACACCATAGTTTCTAACTTATTATTTAGTATACGTTACTGTGAGATTATATTTATTGTAATCGCTACTTTCTTTTACTTGGCTCATTTATTTAAGCTAATTCTTGACGCTTAGCGCTACGTTTAAGCTTACTAATTTACTGATTGAACTTTATTAGTTCGAGCTGTATTTAACAGAGTAAGCATTCTTACTGGGTAATTTTAAGTCATTTATAAGATGGTAACTGGTTAAATATATTTAATAATTAACTTAAATATGCAGAAAAATGTATATGTACACTCATCGAATTAATTTAAGCTTTATGAAATAAATATGCAAAGAATTTCATTTGTTAATGTGAGAATGCGCGATATCTACTTTTATTTATTTGACAACAGCTGATTTAGAGTCTGATATGAAAGCGTATGCGCCGTCGTGTCTTTGAATTGTAGCGGTATATTTCAATGTGGCGCCCAACATCCCTGAGCGTTGCCACTTTATCCCTTTTTTAATTTGTTGTAAACTGTTTGTTTATAGATAACTATGTCGGTGTGTTTTAGTGTGTTTTGCGCTGGTGTTTGTGACAGCGCAGACTTACATAGTTCCCGTGTTCAAAGGTCAGTACATTAGGATTAGCCCTCTATTAACAGGTATAATTTTGTACATTTAGGGTACTCACCTGCATGTGATTTTAGTAGGCCTAATAGCATAGATCTCACCAAGTACATTCGGTAAACTAATCAGTAGATCGGTTTGGTATTTAATTTGACAGACTCTATTTGCAGTAATGTTGTAATTAATTAAACGAAGTGTAAAGGAACTATATGTGTATTACGTTAAGTGTTTACGGCGGTTTTGACAATTATAGCTAACGTTCAGGTTATAATTTTTATTAAGTTATTGTTTGGCAGCAGAATTTTTATTTAACAACAAAGTTAATTAGTGCTAAATGCTCAAGAGGAACTAACTTATTAACAGTCGCAGAAAGTTCACTCCAAAAATTTCGTGGCGATCGCTGGTATACACACGCGCGCGCACACTCACACACACAGATATATATATATATATATATATATATATATATAATTTGTACAGAAGTGGGGGTTAGTAATTAGTTTCAAAATTAATATTTTTTCTAATTTTTGACCTGGCATCATTGCCGGTCTATACAAATTTAATTTTTGACGTTAGCTTAATATTTTTATCATTATTAATTGTATTTATTTAATAATAAACATTAGTAAGTAGCTGTTTTTGTACATTATGGAACTTATATTAATATGAAATATATTTCTATTATCTAGATAATCATAATTTAATATATTTATTTATTAACTCATTGCATTTTTGTCTTATTTTGGCTAATTATTAACATTAGGCTTCAATTTGTGGTCTATGTGATATTTTGCATTGGTCATATTTCATTCATAGAATTATCTTGCTAGATAACACGTGGAGCTTATTCTTGGAATTATATATTTTACAAACGGTTTCTACTATTAATTAACATGATTGCTTTAAATGAATATTTCATTTTAATTTAACTTTTTCCTTTTTGTTTTCTCTACTTAGTTCGATTTTATATTCTGGTAATAGTTTACGTTATAAACATTTATAATTTCATTATACAGGTAAATATGTGTATTATTGAACAAGTTGGTTTTGATTCAAGAACACCTAATTTGTTTGCCACGGTGACTATTTTAATCGAATTCGGAGCACTTAACATGGTTGCGCTTTTGGCGTTTACTTTAGAAGTCCATTCGCATGTTACTATAGAATTAACAAAACCAGAATCGGCTTTAAAAGTCGTAGGTATGTTGCAGACCGAATTTTATCCTGGCAAGACAGCCAAGTTGGCGTGGATAAGAACTATACTGGCATTCAGACACCTTTTATACGGGGTGACTCTAAAATATTTAGCCATAGCTTAACCACAGGTTCCTGGGATAAAATAAGGCGATTTAACTGAACTTACCTATATCCAAAGTCGCCTCATTAAGCCGTTACTGAGCGTCAAAGTTCTTTAAAAAAATATTGCTTCGCTTGTAAAATGGAATGCCGCTACCGATATTCGTAATTTTTGGTATGATATTCCTGGTGAGTATAAGACATGATTTGACATAATTTTGGGCTTCATTGATAAACTGAAAAGGCACGAAAAAGGATATGTCTCATCTTAAATCCGACAGTAATTTTTAATGCATATTTTTTTCTGCAAAGGTACATATGTTGGTAATATTTTTTATATCTTGACATTTTTTGATATCTGGTCCGGTTTATCCACAAAAAAATAAAATCTGCATGCATACTCGCGGCTTTTTTGAGAACATACTTTTAATGTACTTACCCTCGATGAGAAACAATTAGGGAAACACAAACAGATAATTAGGTATAATTAAAAATACACTGAATTTATAACGAATGTTCGAAATGACCGCCATTTTCTTAGATACAGAGGTCGACTCTACGCAAAAAATTAAACTGGTATCTTTTCAACAACTCCACATGTTCCTTATAGCTTGCACAGCATCTCGTATTCTAGTCCATAGCTCACTCTCAGTAGTTGGCGGCCTGGAATAAACCTTGCTTTTCTGTGCGCCCCACAAAAATGTGTCATAAATATGCAGGGCCGGTGAACGAGGCGGCCATTTTACAGGTACATCAGCTCCTCTGCGAATCCATTTATTGGGAAATTGTTCATGAAGATAAGTTCGAACATTTAGTGCAAAAACCACATATTAGCTCGGAGATTCAATGGCAAGTCGTCTATTAGGTCTGGTAGGGTATTTTGTAAAAAATTCAAATATGCCACACCATTTAAGGTAGTAAGCATAATGACTGGACCTATGATGTAATTTCCGATTATTCGTGCCCATACATTAACTCGGAATTCACACTAAAAGTGACGTTGCCTAATAGCGTGCGGATTTTCATGCGCATAAACGTGTTCATTGTGTACATTTATTATACCCTTCCTTGTAAAGCATGCTTCGTCGGTGAAGAGAACTTTGTTATGAAAATTGGTATCTTCGCACTTCTTTCACGAATAATTTTACAAAATGTAAGACGTGTTTCGGGATCAATCGGTAAAGGTTCTTGTACGCTTTGAATATGGTAAGGTCGCAGGAGTTGTTCTTTAATAACTCTATGGACGATATCTTTGGAAACTCCTACTTGACGCGACAAACCACACATACTTGCGCTTGGATCTTCTTCTAATCGCTCCTAAATGTCTTCCTCTAGATCATGGTTGCGAACAAAGCGAGAACGTCCTTGATCAGCGTTCAGTGGTATTAAACTCCCAGTTTCCCGAAGAAGTCTCTCAATATTTGCGAATATTCGATAATTAGGCACGTAACGATTTGGGAACCTTTCCTGGTATACCCTAACGCTTTGCCGCAAATTTCCTTCACAAAAACCAAGCCCCAGCAACATGTCAGTTTATTCAACGTAAGTTTATCTTGTAGCCATTGCCATCAACAAATTTTGTAAATAAATGAAAATAAGTGATAATTATCAATAATCGTTAAGTAAACTTAATTATTTTGTACCTTTCACAACCGCATACTCAATTGTTTCTCATCAAGGCCAAGTACATTAAAAGTGTGTTATCAAAAAAGCCGCGAGTATGCATGCAGATTTTATTTTTTTCTGGATAAACGGTACCAGATATCAAAAATTGTTAAGATACAGAAAATGTTACAAAAATGTGTACCTTTGCAGAAAATAAATATGGAAGCTCTTAGCCTCCGCATTAAAAATTACTATCAGATTTAAGGCGGGACATATCCTTTTTTGTACCCTTTCAGTTTATCAATGAAGCCCAAAATTATGTCAAATCATGTTTTATCTTGACCAGGAATATCATACTAAAAATCACTAAAATTGGTAGGCGCATTCTATTTTTACAAGCGCAATAATATTTTTTTCAAAGAACTTTGACACTTAGTAGCGGCTTAACTAGACCACTTTGGATATGGGTAAGTTCAGTTAAATCGCCTTATTTTGATCCCAGAAATCTGTGGTTAAGATATGACCAAACATTTTAGAGACACCCTGTATAACAGAATGTCGGGAATAATACGGGTGCCGCTAAATTCCGAATACCTGTGAGCTACCAGATAATAAATATTCTTACCTAAGTCTGAAAGGGGACTCTTCAGTTAACGTAATAGCTTTCAATACTGATTACGTAGTATTAAGGTGTCAAGATAATTGGCATATGATAGTAAAACGGGTGAGTACTTTTGATTTTTCTTGCATATAAATGATTGGTTACTATATTAGTGTTGAACCTACAGAACACTAGAGTTCAACAAAGTGGCCTAAACCAATATGTTGGCTGAGAGCGCGATTTCTATACAATTGCTTGTAAAATCGCTATAGACAAATTCAAAGAATTTAAACTTGGAACTAAATTTGTTTACGGTGCCGGAAAATAATGATTAATTTTTTATTTATCTCCAGTATATCGCAAGTTTATTAACTAAATTTATGCGTGACCTAAAGAAAAGTGAATAAAAATAAGTACTCAAAAACGGCAATACTTTTACATTAGACAATAATTGCTTTCAAATATAACAAACCTATATATGTGAGGAGTAACTGCTTAAATAGCTAGATAAACAATTCAAAGTGTAGAAATTGATTTTGTGACGGGGGAATATACCAAACGTGCAATGGGCTATACTTGAAATAATTACCTTTCCAGTTATTGACCTATTAGTATATACTCTCATACACATAATACCTTACTAAACACACAAATTAGCAAGTATTGCCTTCAACGCAATTAAATATAGTTAACTTGTCAAAACTATAAATATTCAAAATTGACAAAAATCAATTAATTTTTACCATATAATACTCAAAGGACAGTACTAATAATTAACTTTACTTAATAACTGACTTAGTTGTAAACACGCATTCGAACTTTATTTTAAGAAAATTCTTTGAACTACAGGCTTTATTTAAAACTAGCGTATGGTACTGCAATAATTTTTTAAAAGTATGTTGAAATCATTGGTTTCAAACGAAATTGTGTGTAAGATTGAGCTCCTTTGGTGAATTTCAAGTCGCAGAATAGACGATAATAAACTGGTAATTGTTAGGTTTCGTGTTTATTTCAAATTTTGTACTTGAATTTAAAATACCGGCTAGGTACTTGACTAGCTAGATTTTGCGGATTTATTTGATGCCATGTCCAGAACTGAATAGATATAAACCTCATCCAGGTATTAATAGAACCGGGAATGAAGATGTACTGAAGATAATACACAATCACAGCATAATGAATGTATTCCCTTGTAATTAAATTTAAAAGGCAATGCCTACTAAGAACAACGAACTCGCCGCATCTGACCGGTACAAAAGTTGCATGATAATTAACCAACATAGCCTTGCACAACTGAATTTGAAGCTTCCTTTCTAGTGTTTGACAAACTTTCTTTTACGCATTTTCATCACAGTTTTCTTATTTTTCTAAAGAATGCAGGCTAATAATACACTTTTCGTCACGTACCCAAAATCCCCGTGTAGTTAACTCAACGTTGTTCAAGGTAAAAAGCCATGCAACACATGTATTTTATTTTATATCAACGTATTTTGATTTTTAAAAAATAATCAAGAACATTTTAGCACTCCCTCTTTGCATTTAAATAATATAAACATAAATGTTCAACTAAATACCCAAATGAATCTATAGGCAGTAATTGTTTAATAATTTTGTAAATAAAACTTCAACAAGTATTCTTAATAAATTACTCTAAAAGGGTACACGTTAATACTGAAAATAATTTTAAAGACAATGTATAAATAGAACTTTACCAATCTTGAAAGAAATTAATTAAGGTAGCACTTAATCTAATCTATCGCTAATGGTGTTACCTATGATTGATTTAAAGCAATTCACAAGTACGTTACATTGATTTTTAAAGTGCAAAGGTAGAACGTTGTCATGGCACAACTGTCAAAACTCTTTCAGCAGGGCAAGTGATCAGAGTCCAAAAGAATCGGAAGTGTATTATTGTATACGGTAAGGCATGCTATTCATATTTTTGTTGAAAACAAGTACTAAAAAGTTTATTAGATCTTATAATTACAAAAATTGTCCAAGTAGGCAAATACACTGTGGATGCCGTGTTGCAGCCTGAGACGCTAAATAGATTGTTGAGGTAAAGATGGGACGTTTTCAAATAATATTTACTATAAAAGAACAGTAGGTAAGAATCACGTACTTCTTAATTCAAAATCAATGTATTAGTTCAAATTATGGATACTTGAAACAATGACCAAACAACACTGGCCGTAAATTGCTGATGAAAGGCAATACTTAAAAAGCATGGAAAAAGTCGAGTATTCAGAGGAAGAATTCTGGGAAATATATGCAGGATTATTTTGAAATGATCATAGAAAATAAAATGGGCCACTCTACGAATTGGAAGAGACACATTTTTGATATTATTAAATATCATTAAGACCTTTTTTAAATATTTTATACATGAAAACACTTTATAAACTGCTGACATTTGCCACGATTAATCCATTACAGTCATTCAAGAAAAAGTGTAAATGTAATTTTGGACATAAATGTCACTCCATTTGCTTACTCATAAATGGACGCTTAACCTACTGATACATATAAATGGACCAATTTTCATTTTTAAACGCATCATCTTTAAAACTTTAATTTGGGAGCTGTATTAGAATCATTAAAGAGATAATGTAATTTACAAATAAATAGTTAATAGTGATAAAATATAAATTTAATACAGTTGTTTCAAGATGGTTTTTGGAAAAAAAATTACGGAATGTGATTACCGTAAAGCACTCAATTATGCTCTTTTTAAATCTTAAAGGTTGTATTACCGGTCAAGCGAAGATGCGCCATTTTACGCATTTATTTTTCTTTTTAATAGTTCTAGATTTGAGTATTTATGTACATAAAGTTGAAAAGCTTGTAAGCTATTATTTAATTTTTCTCAAACTTTTACACAAAGGACAAAAAAGTATTCCAAATGAATACTATGTGTCTTTATTTTTTCAATTAATGCAGAAATAATGAAAAGGAAAAATAAGTTAATTGTATGAAATAAGCCGTAGTTTCTCTTAATAACTAAAAAAATGAAAAAGCACACAGTCAAGTCTAACTTAGTAAACCAGAATCGATTTTTTTATCATGAATGACTTTTAACACGAGTAAGACTGAAATAAAGGTACGTGATTTTGTCACAAATATTGCAAATCAAAAAGTTTTACAAAAATTTTCTAAACTCCATTGTACCAAAATTAAAGCTGTTTACCTTTTCTTTGTGAATTTGTGACGCCTGAAGAATATGTAGTTAATAATTCTGCAATAATTTGAAAGCAACCCCGTACGCAGCAATAAAGAAAGGACTGTTATAGGAAAGGAAAATAAAAAATGAGTTATATAAATTGTGTCGTTCCATTTAGTTGGAGTAATTTCTATGAATTTGGTGCTAGTTTTAAGGGAAACATGGCATTGGATACCAAATCATTTAATATTTTGTTAGGTATAACTCTTGAAATTTAGTATAAATTTTGGCGTTTATTTATTCAATTGCTATTTATTTTTCGTTTCCTTGATCTAATTTTTGGGAATCGCGTTTAGCATCAAAGCATTTATTTAGTTTAATTCCCAATTATGATTAAATTTTGCAGTATAATTTAAATCCAGCCTATTGCGTAATTCTCTCTGTTGTAGACATTGTAAACCTCAACTGCGCACAAAGTTAGCGGACTGTTACTTGGAAAGAAATTGCGCCGTTTTTAATGCCCTATTTTGCTTCGGTTGGGTGAATTTATCTTTAAGAAACCGCGATATTTACATAGTAGTTTTTGCCTTTGGATTCTAGACCGCTACAATGGCCTTCTATAATATGCTCCAGGTGTGGTCGAAAGTCCTAAGACGGACGATGTTGAGAGTCCGCTCCCTGAACACATCGCGGCAAGTGCTGTGGGTTTTCTTACGACGCGCATCCCTAGTCGTGAGCGTGACAATCTTATCCACCGACCGATATGTGAATCCATAGGCTGCCGTAATAAGTGAGCCTCTAGACGAGATAAGGTTAGGTGAACCCCTGCACGCAAAAATCAAGCAGACGCACAAGGATATTTACAACAAAATGCCGTTATCCGTATTGTTATTCCCATTTGAAATATGGGCTGAGCATATTAAAAGTCTATTTAAAATTATTCTCAATTTACTTTTGTTCGTTTTCTTAAGAAATAACCTTGATAAATCAACGAGCCTCTTTGATTATCACTTATAAGGCGCTTCGGCACGAGTCGCTCGCATTTTGACATTTATCGTGCCAATTGCTCAAAATTTCTACTGTAACTAAGAAAACTTTATAGATTCCTGTAAAGGTAAAATATCGTGTAACTATTCATTCATAGCTAGGGTACTACGATTCACATTCTGATAAACGCGTGCAGGTAATTTCAGTTTTTCAGCGTGATTTTATTAGTTCGAGGATAACTTTACGTGCAAGTGCCACCGGCAAACGCGTACAACGTCGTACCTTTACCGTGTTCACAATGTATAACGCATTCATAATGGAATAAGGTCTCTTTTTATCTCGTTTAGAACGTTTAAAATTTTATCGGCGTCCTATTGTCACAGCCCAAAATAGAAATAACCCATGCGGAAAGTAAAATCACGAGTCTTCAAGCACGGCCGGTAAAGCTGCAGTGGAGCGAGGCGTGGTTGATCCGTACTTGCGAGGCTGAACATTGTAAAGTTAAAATAAAATCGGTAAAATGTGGACGCCACTGTTCTAAAGTTGATACTGCTATTAGGTAATGTTTGTGAAAACGCCCTGTATATTAAGATCTACCTTTGGGGTGGAGACAGACACTCTAACGGTATTGCAGATATGGGATAGAACTATACCAAAAGTGATCTCTGCTTATGATGGCTCTTGTATATTATGGAGTGCTAACTTCACTTTAGAATTAGGAGTGAAGCCTCCTATTTGTAGTTATTGACCCAGAACTATTTTTAACGGCCAGCGAAAAGAAGACTATGGGGCGTAAAGCGGCCTGTGTATTAGAATCGATGCGAATCGTTTACAAGAATCTTGAGTTTAATTTAACGTCGTACACAAAGTTTGCTGGAGATAAATTATCTAAAGACAAATACTAGAATTAACCACCATGTATATTTTAAATAATTATCCCAACAGAATTTTAGGTCGTTATACAAGTTTTAAATTTACTGCGAAACAAATACTTTATAACCTTTCCTTGAATAATAAATTACTGGATCGGACTTAAATTATAATGGCAGGTAAAATTTATGTTGTTAAAATAAAAACACTGATTGAGCACAAAACACGTTATGTAATTAACTTTTCACGTGAATACATTCATACATAAATTTGTTAATATGCAATGGTAAAATGTTTGTTCCTTGAATAAAAATATACTAAGAATGCACGCATTAACCCGTGCAAGCGAGATTCGCGCATAATGTGTTTAGGAAGCCACAATGCCTTTTTTTTAGGTAAAAGGAAAATCATTGATAATTTTAAAGAACGCGAATCTGACTTGCATTGACGAAACTTCTACAAGAAAGCACATGTTAAACATAAATAATTAAATGGGTACCCAGGCTATTAAAGATTTCATTAAGCAGTTTAAGCTACTATATTACAATTACAACATTTACAGAAAATTAGTTTGCAACAATTTATAAATACTAGAATAACTTTTGATATTAAGAAAAAATATTTATTTAACCCGTAATTAATGAATGTTTATAATCCATTCGTTTCACTTTCTCCAAAATAAATTGAGACAGCAATGTCCCTTTTACTACATTACGTGAATTTGCGAACTAAAATGGTCTCGTAGTTCGTGATAATTTACTTAAAATCAACGGCAACGGATCTCCCTCTTTTATATTGACAAAAATACGAGGAGAGCACTTACTATTTTGGTGTTTCTAGCGTTGGTGGACTTACGAGAAAAGACCGTTCTTCGTGTCCCAATTAATTAATGACCCTTTCCGGGTAGAAGTATACAAATAAGAGAAAAGACCACTCTTCGTGTTCTAATTAATTGAAGACCCTTCCCGGGTAGAAGTATACAAATAAGATACCTGCCTAATTTATGATCCAAAATTATTTCTGGAAACGCAACTTCGACACCATTGGCCTAATGGCACCGTAAAGTTTTGAGAAGGACAGTTTCAAGCTCTAAAAATTGAAGACACAAAGCACTATAGAAGATAACTTTTACTCTCCGCGAACTATCTCGTTTAAAGCTTGTCATCTAATTAATTTGATTTACCACGGAATTCTATAGCGACCTCGGGCTGGCGTAAGTTTTCCTGAAGCGTTTTGTAGTCGTACCGTTTGCACAGTTAACTTTTAAACAAAGTTCTCGCGCTATGATATACATTAATTATTTGTGTACTTGCTTTTGTGATTTATCCACACGCATAAATGACATTCACTTCACCCTGAAGCGTGTGTTTTTAAATTTCAACTGTTTATTAAATCAACAATGGTGATCTCATCGTCTGTAAAAATAAATGAAGTTCTTTCAATATAACAATTTTTACTACGCGTCTCTAAAATGGTTAATTTTATATATTATAGGAGGTGTATTTAATTAATTTATTGTTTCAACCTATTTATCCCTTAGGAAAATGATTTCCTAACTAATTTTAAATTAAATCTTACTTTAATTAAATTCCTTGAATAAGTAATGTGCATGGTAGTGCATATTTATTACATCATAATTACTTAAAGTTTTCCAAAATGCTGCAAGCGTTGACACTACTTTATAATAAATTAACGATTTATTTCATATCACATACAGACTGTTCATATTTGTTTTATATATATATAGTGCTTTGGCACCGACAAATACATGCATTTTATTTTGTTCAACTGATGATGTGGCCATCAGGCGAATAAATACAGTTCAATTTAATCGTTTTGTTTTTTTTTTGTATGTAGCCTTAATTTTTGTTTTCAGCAGTAATGATTTGATTTTTTTATTTGCATATCTTACTTAGGTATATTCCATTCCGGATCGTTGTTGACGCTTACAATTGTATTCGGAGCTTTTCGGTTAGGACATCTCTTAAGTTGTTTTTTATTAAGCCATCTGGCGCCATTAGTGATTACTGATCGTATAGGTTATGCGCAGTGGGCCAGCCATAATTGCTGATCCATTCCTACTTCCGGAAACTACGGAGGTCAATGCATTAAAAGGAATTACCTCAACACAAAGATAGTATCTCTTAATGAAAAGTCAGTGAAATGAAACCCGTTATAAACAAGATTTTGTTGTAGCTATCTAACATCCTGATATTAAGATCCTGAGTTACAGATTAAATTTCATACGTAACGATTCTATCTGTAGAATCATCCGAACTGAAACAATAATTGTCAGAAAAATATCGAAGCTTCAGCAAGACCGCCATCTTTGCAATCTTACGGAAAAATTTGGGGAAAATCACAACCACATCAACTACTAATTTTTGATCACATTCTGTTTTTCTTCTATTTTCATTATTTAACTAATTTTATGCTTTACTTAAATATAAAGTAGGTACTTGCTTAATTTTAAAAAATTACAGAAAAATTGCTATTGATTGATAACTGCGCCGTTTCTTGATTATCTAAATATCGAATCAAAACAAGAATTTATAAAGATGCAAATGAAAAATTATTTTTCCGCACAGTTTCTCGCAGCAGAAATGCATTTTTGCCAGAGACCGGGAAGTTTGGCAATGCCGTTTTTGCAGATAATAGAGAGTCTTACCTGCAGTCTATTGCAAACAAGCCCATTTACGGCCGCCTTATCTTGCGAGCTTCTCTCAGCGCAAATTACATGTTTATGTACCAGCTTAAATACTTTCTCCAATTTGCACGGGTTGTGACAGCTCTGTAAGATTAAGCTTTTCTATAAAGAAAAGATTGTCTCAAATCGGTATTCCGCGGTCAGCAGCAGATTAGTGATGCATTCACTTTTCTCCTTACATAAAGAAAATCTATCAAAGCAGAACTCTGAAGTATGAAAATATAGTGGTAAGAATCCTTTCGGCTGATTGGAGCGCTTTGGTCTTAACTGATTATCCTTTCGCTTTCTCTGAAACTCCATGTTGCTTGTTTCAATACCATAGTATTGACAAATCAAAGCTTGGAATTCAGTGAATAGCGTTTTCTAAACATGTACCATCGAGCATTCTTTTTCTTCTTGGATAAGATATGCGTAACCAGAATTTGTGAGATTCCTTTAAATATTATGACTGCTTGAGAACCGCTACTGCCTTATGCCAACTGCTGAAACAATTTCACTTATAGTTAAACGTCGACTATTTCTGATGATGTCACGAGCATCCTGAATATTTGACTCAGTCATGTTCTTTCTTGGCCGTCGTTGATGGCTTTGGTTTTGAGTAGATTGCCATTCTTGCCATTCGTAAACATGGGGTTGTGGAGCAATAGATTCGCCCAAGCGAGTTCGAAGTCTCTTCAAAACTTCAATACATTTAGTCGCTTTTTTAGTAAAAAAACTTGGTAATACGTTGCAAAACGTACATGCGCACCTTTTTTTTCTAGAAAGGGGCACATTAATACCCTCAAACCAATTGCACACTAACTTCTCTGTCTATAAGAAAGACATTGTGGTTTATGTGATTTAATCATGTATATTAGCCCATTTTAACGTCAAACATTGGCCAGTGACGTTTTAAAATACTATTACTTCTTCTACATATTTTGGTCAACAGTCAACCTCTTTATGAATACATTTTCGTATACAATAATACTTCACTACACGGTTTATTAAACTTATGAAATAGTCTACCTTTATCTACATAATCGGAAGGAATTACAATTGTCTGTCTAGAAACAGCTGAACATTAGCTTAAAAGTCATATAAAGCACAACCATATAAATTATCATTAAATGCGAGAAATATAGTAGGTATTAAAGTGCTATAAAATATTCAAACCTTGAAAATCTCAGATACAATACTACTTCAACATAATGCGAACTGAATAATTAATGTTAATTAAAAGCGTTATTGTATCAAGCAAAGTCACGAATAAAAGACCCAGGGAACATATATGTAAAAACAAATAAAATGAGTATAGTATAGTTATTAAGAAATAAAAAAGTTCATAAAAAAGCTATAATAAAAGCACTTAATGCGTGAATAATTAATATAATCCAAAAACAGTTTTTGTATAGATGTATTAAACGGTGTTCATATCGTTTAAAAATCGACTAAAACCCGGTTTTTCAATGTGCGCTTAAATTTAGCTGCTCCTTAATTACATTATCTACCACTATACGAGGCTTTACTATCTTTGGTAATGGAGTCCCAAATTTTTAATAATCGGGATATTTTTGGAGTCTTCCCATTGTGGGAGGAGTGTGGTGGTTCATTCGGTTTATTTTTGAAATACTTTAAGTATTCCTGGCTGACATTGTATAATTTTTGCAATGCCCTCTCATATAGTGCCACACTCCTTCGTGGCTTCCACTAGGATGTGACCGACCTGGAGCAGCTGGTCGATGTTTATGCTGCTGGTGAAAACTACTTACTTTGAAGATTGTGCCGTGTTTGAGTTGGTGTGCGGCCCCGCCCCTCTTGCGGTTTCGGCGTAAGATACGCCTCTTCGTGTTGCAACTGCTGCTGCAGGTGGTGTTGCTGGTCTGGGGCGGTGTTGATACCCCTTGTAACTGGCCGTGTGTTCTCCTTCGCAATTTGCGCACTTCGCTGGCTGTTCCCGCGGTTTCACACACTCTTTCGTGGAATTTTTGTCCCCCCACTTTAGGCACATAGATGTCGCGCTGCATTTAATTTGGGTGTGCCCAAACTTTTGGTATCGGTGGCACTGGATTATTTTCCTCGTGTTTCGCGGCGATTCTACAGTCACACAAAGTGCAAGCACTGTTGTGATCTTGTAGATCGCCTTATCTTCCGGTGTCTTCTCCAGCTCAACGTGGTTGAGTGGCATCGGCACCTTGTTCGCTCCCCTGCGTATCCTTAACACGGATAGCACACTTTTATGTCGTTGTCAGAGATTTCTTGGGAATACCCCCTGATAACGACACGAAGAGGTTTTTCCATGTCGAAGCGTAAGGTATGAAATTCCGCGTCAACATCTTTGAGGAAGGCCATGGTGTTGTTGTGGTCTTCCTCAGAGGCTGAGTATAACTTTATACCTAGCGCAACATTCTGCGCTTTTGCGATGGTCATGTTTCGCTTGCGCAACTCTGTCGCAAGCTCCACCTATCACGCGTTTTGGCGAAGTACAATTGGAGGTACTTCGGCTATTGACACCTTTTTCTTGAATACCGGTTCAGATGCTTCTTGATTCGCCAGCAGCTCGAACCGGTTACTGCCTTGCACTTTTGCTGCTGGTTCTGGAGTGGCCTGCTTCTGCAGTTTTCTTTTCTTTGACCTTTGTATCGTCTGGAATACATCTTTTCCAACACTCTTCGAGGTGTCCATGTCGGCGACTTCTTCTTGGGAAGATGAATAGCTCAATGCGCTGGCTACCACTTTCCTTGCATTGTTCTGCACTACGGTTTAGCGCAGGGAACATTTTCGCGGCGAGGTCTTCTTCTTCAGCGAGATCTTTTTCATTATAGCTTTCTTGGTAAGTTCATCATGATAAATTGCGAGAAAAACATCTTCGGCGGAAGAACTGCTTGAGCGTACACTTCATCAGGGGTCTTCAGCATGGAATTAATTGCTTCCCGTTGTTCACTGCTGAATACTCGCGACATTTCGCGAGGAGAACACGAAGAATAACCTTCGCACTATTAAGCGCCGAATACTAGAGAGATATTGCAACCGATCCACCCCAGCAAGCTGAAGGGGCCTAAGTTACAGTATCAAGAATATACAAGAGCTACCGGCAAGTACGTGTGTATTGGGCGGAAGCTCATGCACCGATTGCTATACGAGGCACGTCTAGTAACTAAAAAGCGATTGCGCATAAAGTACGCACAGATTACGCGATTGTAACAACGTCACTTGCAGTTGATTGCTAAATCGCTTGTGTATTAGTTGTGTAAATTTTATTGCTCAAAGATGGTGCTTTACTTTACTGTATCAAATTAAAATAAACCTTAAAATTGGAAATTCTGGCGTCTGTGAAGTGCGATCGGTGATAAGATTTTTAAAGTACTTCGGCTGCGGAAATTTACCGACAAGTCGTTGAAGTAGATGGCGGGAATATCACTAATAAGGGAAATGTGAGAAATGGTATGGTTATTTAAGAAAAGTAGGGCAAATGTGCTTGATGAGAAACGGTGACGGTTGATTTGCTATATAAAGCGAATGCAGAAATTATGGAACACAGGAGGTTAACAATTTCTGAATTGCATGAACGGATTTTAACAGTGTTCGGTCTTTAATGCATGAAATAGTAAGTAAGGTAAGTGTCTCCATTACAAAGATTTTGTAACATTTTGTTTGGATTATAGCTGTTTTCTTGAATTTGACAAGTTTTGAGAGAGAATAGTCGTAGTTAATGTATCACTTTCATGTTTCTCGTATATAAGTTTTGACACATATGTTTGTTTTGGGTATTTGCTTACGTAACAGGTTCTCGGTTTTTAGATCTAAGATGGATGGAAAAAATAGTGTTCTGAAAATTAATTTAATTTTTAGGAATTGTCTTGGGTCCAAAAATATATTCTCCCCTGTGTTTCTTGCCGAAGTTAATTTATTTAATTATAATAGAAAACTCGTCCAGTTTGTGCTGCACTCTGTGGTGAGAAACCTTAAGCATGATCTAGGAAATAATCGTAAGGGCGTTGTCCCCCGGTACTATTAAGCAACAACGCTCACAGAAAATGTTTTCGTCACCATCGAAGTTCGCTTCGGCTGCGATTTCTGTAGTGTGGGTACCATACATATTTACACTCCGCACTTAAGAATAGCCCCCGCATTCCTCAAGGGAGGAAAATAAATTCAATTCCACCTACCGTAATTTTGGAAGCCTTGCGCCTCATGCTTGGTAGTTGCTGAGTGGACTCGTCTACTTAAAGTCGGTAAATTGTTCTGAGATACATATACGTCTACATGAAATTGCTGATAGTCAAAATTATGTGAGAATATCGGATATCATGATCTATGTCTCTCCATCCTGAGGACATGGCAAATCGTACAAAATTTATTTAATTTTACTTTTTACCGAGTGACATTTGTTAACTGTTACCGCAAGCCCGTACGTAAGGGAGGGTCGGGATAGGTCGACGACCACCCATATTTTGGATTTATTTTAGAAATATTACATATAAATAATTATTAATACAGCTTTCTGTTATTTTAGAAAAGTGAGAGAAGGCGATGGAGAAGTGTAAAAGTGAAAAGGCACCTATGAAAGGGGAGGGGAATTCACCGATAATAATAGAAAGCATAAATTATGATGGGTGGGTTGATTTATACAATTTGCAATTCCCTCTTTTGGTCCAGAACATTTTAGGGTAATAGTGCAAGTGGAAACCAGATTTTCCTATCTTGTCTGTAGGTAAGTAGTTACATATTTTACTTTTTACCATACCATATTTTAATTGGGTAGGGACTGTTTGAAACTTATTATGTAGATATCTTAAATTTTAATTTAAATTATTATTGTTTAGACTGTTTGCAAAATAGCAACAAAGATGTTTAAGACCATTTAAATTTTACATAAAATTAACCAACTAGTGAAATTTATACTATAACGTTAAGTTTTTGGTCTCGTACAATTTTGAGTAATCCAATAATTTAGAATTGGATTTATTTAAATAATTATTTAGGTCATATATAACGTTTTATCCAATTCTAAATTGAAAATATTCACTTATATAGAATTTTGTTCCGCACAATCATGCCTTGAACAATTTCTAACGATAACGGTAACCCACAGGTGTAGGGTTTTGATTTAATACATATAGAGTGAAATGTATATGTAATAAAATGATGCTAATTTCAAAGTGTGTTACATAAAACAAATTTTTATTAGTTATACATTATGCTGCCATGGATTTTTGTGATTTCACTTTTACTATAATGTTTTCACGCTTATAGCTATTATACAACTATTTTTTATTCAGCTATTATGCCTTTCAACTATGCTATAGTCAAAGATTTGGTAGCGGATTAGAGATTTACTTTCGAAGAGGATTTATTACTTTTGTGGCTTTATAATCGTGTGAATATTTCGAACGTCCTCGTATATCATTTCGAATACTTAGGTTATACTTATATTGTATTTGATACGGCTTTATATCATCAGCTTTTACATTATGATTGTATATTTACAAATATCTATTCTACATTACTTTCTATGATCCACTTGTGCACTCTACTATATACATTTAATGCGGTTAGAAAATAGTTGAAGAAGATTAGTTAAGTTTTGAATATTTTTACTTTAAAAATAGGTTTAAATATCGTGCAAGCACATGCTTTCAGGGATTTATATCAAGGTGGGCCAATTAATGTTTATATGTACAGGAATTACGTTCAATGCCGATAAAGTCCTCGTCTTGAATGCTGTTGTGGGAAATTTAAGTTGTTCATTCTAAAACGGGATCGTCCTTATTTTATAATAGACACTGCTTAGCAATTTTTTCAAAGCGTCCTTAAGAAATTACTTAAAGCAGCCTTTATGGGGGGTGTGCATAAGAAGTTGATATCTACTATAAAGACGAATTGATCTTATTCTATAATAAACATGTACCTGTCGGTCCCTTCGAATTGTCCTTAAGCGACCCTATAGGAAGATTATATATTTATTACTAGTTTTGGTTGATTTGTCCTTACCGAAGCTAATAATTGCGTTTATAGGCGCAGGGTTATGAGTATTTGGATAACGGGATAAGTTTTAACTTTTAAATTGATTGGTTTGCTTACTTATTGTCAATTTTATCTTAAATTCTTGGAAATATTACTCCTCCAAATATTGAATTTTTAGTGAGGCCTTTTGTTAAATTAATGTTTTAAATTAATTTACTTAGTATTTCATTAGCAATTTCGCCACATTGTAATGTTTTTGCTCTCAAATTTTTGACTCCACCAACTTCAATTTAAGAAACCGTTCTGGAAGTTTGTAATGCTGAGTTTTTCCATAAAAACTATTGTTACGTTATCTGGGTTTGCAAACCACACACTAAAGGCAAAAGTAATTTATCTTGCTCTCACATATAGGAACAGGTTAGTGTTTTATGCTATCTCACTCAACGCTAACAGATGTACTATGATAGACGCAACCTCATTGCTTTTCAATTCGATAACCGAGGACCTAATTACATTTTTTTGCGAAAACAAAAATTTATGATCTTTCGATAAATCTAATGTCTTCTGCCCGAAGATGGGAAATTTATAATTTTGCTTTCTTTATATAAAGTTTAATTATCCTAATTAAAGTATTGTCTAAATTACTAACATCCCAACTTACTGGCATGTTATAGAGTTTGAACTGCATTAAATTGGTTTTCTCTGTAGCAAAAGTTTAATAAATTTTATACAACTATAATACTTTGTCATTGCATATTTTCGTTTCTCTAAATTAATAAGCATATATATATATATATATATATATATATATATATATATATATATAT
>JAHWXV010066075.1:0-11339 GCA_024586415.1 Phrixothrix hirtus | reverse complement strand
ACTGTATCTTTAGTCCTGAAGTTTGCATATTGATTGTACATATTTTATTTGCTTTGTTTATAATATATAACTTATGAAGGTTTTACCGACTTGTTATTTAATAATTGTTTTAGCTAGGTACGATTGAACCAGGCCGTCCTGGATAGAGCTAACTGCAACAAATATAAATAATTTTATTCCTGAGACACCAATAGTTAATAAGGCGAAACGCCATATGTCAAAATGACGACCGAAGCAGCTAGAAACGTCACAACTTCACTTAACGTACTTACTGCTTAAAAGCGCGTTTACATAGATGTAGCGAAACGATTACTTGTCAGTCCCAGCAACTGTGAAGTAGCTATTACCCCAATGTAAAACTGAAGAGAAAAGTATTGATGCCAGCAGTAATGGCGCAACCTAATTACTTATCTATGTACTAACCATCTCACGCCGCAAATATCTTTTTCTGTTTAACAATGTATGCGTTTCGGCGACAATAATAAAAACATGTGCATGTCATTCCTATTTCACGAGTTTGTTTTTATTTATGTAATTTATAAGTTTTGTCGTTATTGTTGCATATTTATATATTTACCTCATTATATCAGAACTGATGGCTAATGAATGGTGATAACTATTTTCTGACTCCATATCTTAATTTATCTTACAATTTCTGAAGGTATTTTTCAAAGTAGTCTCCATTGGGCGCAACTCACTTATCCCAGAATTTCTGCCATCCTTCAAAGATATGTTGGAAACAATTCTTTGACAGAAACTTCAAGGGATTCTCCGAAGTCTACACCACTTGTGCAGAAATCTAAAAATGCCTTTCGCAAAAGCGCTTTCATGGAAAAGAAAAAGGCCACAAGCGGCAGTCTGGGTTGTTGCATGGATGAGGTGCCCATTTCGCTCCATGACTATATTGTCAATTTGTGGTCGTGCGTTATCATGGTGTAACATCCATCCTGTTGTATGGAGATCTGATCAATTGGGCTTGTCAGGGTCATTCAAGGTTTTTAATACGCTTTTGTAATGGCGCCGTTACAGTTATGTGTAATGGTAGAACATATTGACAAACCATGCATTGGACCATGATTTCATCAGCAGATACAATCACTTTGGCTTTCTCTGGTCTTGGCAATGATGAAGTTTTCCGAATCAAGCTTTGTTGCTTGCTCTTAGTATCAAAATAGTGAAGTCCAGTTTCATTACCAGGTATTGCCATGAAAAGAAACTCTTCACCATCTTGCTGTATCGTTCTTTGGAGTTCTCCGCAAACTTACGCGCCCACATAATGAAACCCACCGCGCACAAACACGTCTCATGTGCATTTCTTTCGTTATTAAAGTAAGGCAGGCACCTAACGAAATATTCGAAATCTCTGACAGTTGACTTAACGTGATTAGTTGATCTTCACGCACTATCACAACAGCAGTGCCGTTGATTGTTTAAGTTAGAGCAGTGGTTGGAGAACCAGGATTGTTGTACATTTTACCCGCCGACAAATAGTACCGTAGGGAAGAACAGGTTCACTGTAAGTATATTCTAACAACAAATAAGACTCAGTATATGATTGTTGTAGACACAGGCAAAATTTGAGAACAGTAAAATTCTTTACGTGTTCCGTAGCCGAAACTGAACGTGTCTCAAATACATTGCCTAGCATGTATCGCAATCGGAACTTAACTGAACACAATAATTATTACGTAATAGACAACTGTGTAATACCAGGACAGAAGTCGACCTCGAAAATTGTGACAATGTTATGATCATTCATTACTAAACATTCCTCGTACACTTTGGAAGAAGTTGGTATATAACATACGAGGTGCGACAATTAAACAAAAAAAATGCCTTGATTACACACAATAATTCCCTTGCACATCTATATGCCGAGTCTCACCAGTCAGCTATTGGTGGAAACAGTATTGTAACTGAACAGCCGTCAGTGACTTAGGAAGTTCTATTGTTTTCTTCTTTACATCATAGATGTTTTCAAAATGAGTCGACGTAAACTTGCCTTTTACTTTGAGTAATAGAAAGGAGTCGTATGGTACAAGATAAGGGCAGCATGGCTGGTGGTAATGTTACTTGAGATCAAAAACTGCTTCACACTTAAAGTACTATGAAAGTGTTAACTTCATCTTGCATCCATTTGTTCATAACTCAGGGTTTTTCTTCAGAACTCGTTCGCTCATTTTCTTTTAAATCTTTACATTATAGTATTGGTTCATTGTCATACCTTTAGGAATCCATTCAACCAACAGAGCACCCCTAACATCGAAAAACCATAAGACATTGAACGCCAACTGCTTTTTAGACATTTACATTTGATGTGTTTGTTAAATTTTGACATTTACGCAATTGCCAAGACTAATTGTAAACTTCTTTGCGAAAACAAATGTTTGTTTACTTTTGTGGTAAGGGATTGTCAGGTTTTGTTGGCGTTCCGCGCCAATATTTAAATTTACTGCCGTATGTTTACGATAAATGAGTGGTTGTTAGGACTACGAAAATAAATAGAATCGGTCGGAACAAAAAACGAGAAACGAGTTTTTTTCTCGGTGGGAATAAATTAAGAAAATAAAATGACAGTTGTAAGCGATTTTCACTCTTGTGGATTACGAACGTGAATAATTTGTAATAACTCGTTGTGAGATCACCTCGATGTGGCATTAAAACACGCGTAGGTCGTACGCGACAGAAATTGGTCATGTATGAGTGACTTTTGAAGTTTCCGGGGTGAGTGCAAGGTTTGCGCGGGAGTTAGTGTGGCGGAATCCCGGTCCATGAGAAGCCAAATAGTGGGATTTGGGGAACTACCTGCCTTTTTCTACCCCGTTCGCAGCTTCATAGGACGTGTGAGTCCACTGCAAATGCAGGAACGCCTAAGAATCACGGCCGAAGATTATGGTGCTTTTAAGTAAGCGAGTAGCCCTGTGACGCGTCGACCAAAACAAAGGTACTTAATATTACATTCTTTGTTTCAATATTGGTTACCTGCAAGGACGTATTCGGTATGTTAACATGTATCGGCGGGAATCCGGTGTAATTCATAGTCCCGGCTGCCGAATACAGAGCCCAGATTAAACTATTATCGTTTTGAGGTGAGCCTGTCAGAATATAATTCCTGTCCGAACTATTAATGCATACCTTTATGTACTGTGAATATAATATTTAGATAATAAGTTCATTTTATAGTAGATTGGTTAGTTTTCCCCGAAACTCTTGAATTAGGCCGCATTCAAGAGGCGGAGAAATTTGCTTGTAACACTATGTGTCTTTTTGTTGTTTTTATGTATGCTGAATAAGCCATCTCTTTAGATATAGATAAATAGCTATTCCCCAATTGGACTTTCATTTTAAACTTATAATAAGTTAAATGTGATTATTTTGTATTTCAGGGGATGTGTTTGTCAAAGTTTCCCCCTCCTCTAGCCACGGTCTTAATTCATACTGATATTTGGGGTGTAGGTAAGATGGAATTTAAGGACCTTTTTTCCCTGTTCCGAAGGACAGTTCATTTCATTATACGTCCAATAAGGAGCACTAGCGCCCCTCCCCCCCAAACTTCAAACCTTTTGTACGAAATTCAAAATTTGTTTTAGAGCGTGGACGTTCTGGTGAAATCTATCACGAACCCCCCTCCGCCGTGAAGCTAGCAGGACACCAGCATCGTCGTCGGGCGTAACGCCAGCCGCACTTGTGACAAGATCTGGGATGTGAAAATTCTGTTTTCATTAATATCTCCAATTTTTGTGTTCATGTGCCCATCTCAACTAAACTTTAACCAAACCTAGAGAGGTTCCAACATGGAGGAAGAATTTTTAACGTGCCAACATCATAATGACACGGAACCGACGTATTACCTTGCTATCCGAGAAAACGTACGTTTTTAAATTGTCATAATATGATATTGTTTTACAAGGAGTAAAACTGACACTTTTTAAAGAGAGTCTGTGATTTAAAAGATGAGCAATAGCGAATCCAGTAATTCTATACGAGTCAGAAAGTATTGCTTCTGGAAACTGATCAATAGAAAATAATAAATTAATATTGTCAGATTGGAAAGTAACAATTTCATTTGATTTGGTTTTATTTAGCGATAGTAAAGGCTTAATTGCCTCCAGTAAAGGTCAAAGTAACTATTGCGTCAGCCTAAGACGTTTTACAGTCGATTTCAGTAGAGTAAAAATTTATTTCATCCATCAAGACGGTATTTAAAGAAAAAAATTAGTTTCAAAGTCTTTTGGTAGGTGTTTAATTGTAATAATTCCTATACCCTTTGCCAAAGTTGACTTATCGAATTAATTTAGATAAGTTATGTCACAATTGACTAAAGATATAGCATGATTGTTTATAACTTCCAAATTGAGTTTATTTGGCACGAATGACGGATTCAAAAAGGTGGCAATGTTGTGATATTATAAGGGAAGTGTCAATATTGTACAAAAAAAAACAGATTTAAAATCTTTGTAAAGGCAATTGAAACTGTGAGTTTTCACTGCAATTTTTACAAAATAATAACTGATTATCTAAGTATTACAATTATTATTGACATGCTATTGAAATTCAAATTTATCTTTTTACTAGCTGGGATCCTCTGACAACAAAGATAAAAGTCAAGTTTGGCGTTAGGTAAGCTAGGTGACTACTTTGGGGTTCAAATTCCTAAACTACGAGGATAATTTAAAAACTTCTCGGATTGAAACATAGATGGCGGTAGTAACTCTAATTCTTGTAATACAAACATCAAATAATCTGTCAGGCAGTAGTTTGTAGGAGACATTTAAATGAAGGTAATTGACTGTACGTTGAACAATGGAGCACATTTAATATCATGTTGTTATTAAATAATTTGTTGAAATAGGTACGTCTGCCAAGAATATTCATACTAATATGAAAATACCTTAGGTGAGTGGACTCCTTCATTTTTGACTGTATCTAAGTGGACTATAGAATTTAAGCGTGATTGGGAAACATTGAAAGATGATCCTCGTATAGGTCTCCCAAAAAATACAGCGGCAACCAAAATCGTTAAAAAGTCCACCATGCAGTGTTCAGAAATCGAAGAAAACATAAAAGTTTAGCGAAATATAATACATTATTGTAGTAATGTATTATATATTGCCGGCCCCGACTGGTGTAGTGGTTGGCTTGTTTGCCTCTACACCCAAGGGACGCGGGTACAAACCCGATCGAGGTCGGTAAATATTTTAGCGGAGAAAAATTTAAAAAACGTGCCTTTTTCTCTGATAAGGAAGTAAACCCGTAGATCCCGTGTCAATCTAATGTTTGGCACGTTGAAAATCCCTACTCGCGGTGGAACTTCTCCAGATTCGGAAAAATTCTAGTAGACATGACGAAACGACTACCTAACAGTTCTAGTCTAAGAAGAAATTCCGTATCCCGAACCTTCGGCCACAAAAACAAACAAACAAACAAACAAAAATGTATTATATTGCGCTAAACTTTAACGTTTTCTTTTTTTTTTTCTTCTAGTAGATCTATGGAACGTGGATAATAATTTTTAATAACTGAAAAAAAGAGAAACCTTATCCAACAGTTTTGTATTTGTTTATTCAAATTTTGGCACTTAAATTAATACGAGGGGAGATTCTTATGTAATCTGCCTAGCTATGAAAATAACAAGTGACAATCGCAATTTTTTGATGCCAACTGACTGTGACATTTGTCGATTTACTTGCCAGTTTTGTTCAAATCAGACAAAAATTGCAATTTCTCCAAAGGACTAAGTGTGAGAAAATGAGGGAAGTAACGCTTGAATTTAGAAGCGTTATAAAATTCTTAATAGAAGAGGGAAATTGACCAAAGTTATTTATGAAAGCATAATCGGCGTATATGGATAAGATATGCCATCTTATTTTACAATAAAAATTGCAGAGAATCAATTCAAGATGATCCAAAATGTGGAAGACCTGTGGAAACATGAAGCATCCAAAACATACAAAAAGTTGAAGATTAGGTTTTGCTAATGAAGAAGGAATATCACAGGCTACAACCTTAAAAATTTTACTGTTAAATAGACCAAGTAACCATGGACAGAAGATTATGCTGCTTCATCACAACTGCAGGGTGCATAAAGTTCGAAAAGTCGAAGAAGTAATCTGCGGCTGTGGATTCCTACAGATTAGACATCCACCCTAGAGTCCCGACTTGGAACCAAGCGACTATTACTTATTTCCTAAGCATTTACGAGGACAAAGTTTTTCTTCCGATGAGGAGCTAAAAGAAACTATAGAAGTTTTTTGCAGGCCGGCCGAAAGAATTTTTTTTGAGGGTATAGAATTACTGAAGAAACGTTGGACTAAATGTATAAATGTTGAAGGAACCCATGTTGAAAAATAAAATATTATTTTGCGTTCAATTGTTTTCCTTCATAGCTAGCTAGATTACATAAAAATCTCCCCATGTATATAATAAAATAGATTTTTAAGTTTAAACTGTGTAACTTTTTATTAAATTAATCAATGTATTTTCTTCATCAGAGCCGTTTTCAATGGAGAAAAATTTAAAAGCATGCATTTTTCTCGGATAATGAAGTAAAATCGTAGGTCTCGTGTCGATGTGATCTTTAGCACATTAAAAGTCCGTACTGACGGTACAACTCCTCCAGATTCGGCAAAATTCTAGTAACCACGGCGAAATGACTAAATGGCAGTTCTAGTTCAAGAAAGCCTAGGGAATTTTCGCATCCCGAAGTCACAGCCACAAAATAAACAAACAAACAAAACCCATTGATCTATTTTACTACAAATTCTAACTGCAAAAGTGTCCATAAATATAAATGAATATACAGTTTTTGGCTTTATAAGGCCAAACATTTACGACTAAACCTTTTTGGTAGTTGTATTGTCAGGACTGAGCTACAAGTTGTAATTTCGGTTTGCTGTAACTATTCGTTGAACTTCCGTTTGAAAATGAAACTTTAACGTCACACCTGGTCCGTAAAGCTAGTAAATAAATATTGAGCTAAATATTATTCGTAATTTCAAGATAAAATTTCTAATGTAAAACTGCTTGAAAGCCAAACAAAGCAAAAACAAAATATATTAAGCCAAAAGTTACTATATTGACGTTAATCTGTATTATTTAATTACCAAACGCAACAATTTAAATGAATTTAAAGAAACATATTATTTAAGTGCACCTAAAACCAAGCTTTTAAATTTCTTGTCAAACTAAATTCATTTTAGTAGGTAGTAATTTAATTCGTAAAGTTACTTAGTTTTCTTTTATTCTAGGAGCTAGAATATAGCGATAGTTTCTTGAGTACAAGGATTCGGATTGTAACATTGTTTTTGATGTTTAAAAAATTGTAGATGGTCGCAAACGTCATAAAACAACTAGAAAGGTTTGACTGACCTGCATAGCCACGTATCGGAGCGAAAACGCAAGTAGAACATTTTGTCCTTGGCAGACCACATGTAGAAGAATGCCAGACTAAAACTTAGATATCTTCGAATTCTGAAGGCGACCAAAATTATTGTTTGAATTATTTAACGGAGGAAAATTTCTAGTCGATTTTGCCAAGATCTGTCCCTTGATAATTTAAGTTTCGTTCCGTATTTGCGAAAGTCAATGATGATTTACGTTTCTCTCCTCATTTGTTAAAGTTAATAAAAAGAAATTAGTTCCAACTTAATTAACCCAAATCAAAGACACTTACCCGTGGCAATAACTATCACAATCACGGCGAAGCAGCAAAAGAAAATAAATCAATCAATTAATTTACAAAGCTATTAATAAAAGAAGCGGCGTGCTTAGCAAATGCCATTACTCGGGCGATATATAGCACACACCGACACATATTCGTATCGCGCCGTTCTCACCTAATATTTATAGTGAACATTCACAAAAGAACAGGAGCGTACTACGTTAAAATTCCGTAGCTACAATATCAATTTTTACACAAATTTAAGATTCTGCAAACTTATAGCCAAAAGGTTTATCGTATAAAAAAAATTTAATATTAAAAAAAAATAACGTTTCACATGATAACTTCTTTCGTCTTTTTACATAACAAGAAAGAACAAAATGGTCGGAAAAACGTTTCAACCCTAAAATATCATTATTCGACATGTCTAGGTAATCCATGAATTTTTTATCATTAACTTCATATCATTTTTTTATTTTCAATTAAACAGGTAATCAAGCAAAGGTAATTGAACTTGACGTTTCGAAATTTCAACTTTGACAGCGCACAGCCTCTAAGGACTCAATTTTCGACAACTAGTCATTAAAAAGAATTTGTAGAAAATTCGGTTTTGTACAAAATCCAGTTCATTTTTAGCGCAGCTTTCGTCGTTTGTACAGGATTTGTAAAAACGTGTCAAATACCGCATTTGCTTAACTGTTTATCAACAATTATGTACCCCTTAGAACAGATATACCAAACCTAACCTAACTTAATCTAACCTAACCTAACCTAGCCTAGCCTAGCCTAGCCTAGCCTAGCCTAACCTAATTTTACCGAGGCAATCTATTTGCTATTAAAGCGGCATACTTAACCCTTTAACGGTTACTGGTATATATTTCTACCATTGCTGCATTTCATACTCGACCTTATAGTTATTTTATATTATAATATTCTAGTACATCGACAAGGTAAAAAATTAAAGAGATACAATAATGGATTGTCTTATTTGTAATACACAATACGTTTTAAATGCAAATGAAACTTTTATAAAAATGGGTAACATAATTAGGTTGTAAATAGTATAGTGGCAAAAAAACCGTATCCTACTTGTGGAAGTCTTGATCATCAGCGAGCCGCGTCAGCCAAATTTAAGACGATTTTACCGCAAAAGAGATGCTTTGGTGTAACGACAAACGCAAAGGGAGAGGAGGATGGCGGTGATATAACGTCTTATACGATAAATACGGGTTTTAATGGATTTTGTTCGCGTTTCGAGAAGATCAAGATGCAGATCGAACGAGATGTGGATGAACTGTCGAATCTGGTAGTCGAGGCGTCTCTGTATGTTCACTATTAATATACACGGCGATATTGCACAAAGGAAGCTTTCCCGAGGAGTTCACTTTCAATCATTTATTGGACTTTTATTATCATCTGCAGAACAAGCGACAGAAGAAAGAACGCGTAGCGCTCGATTCTGGATACTTCGAGATCCGCAAACGTAACGGCATGCAGTTTCATCATTATGACGGTTCACACAAAAGCTTCCTGATACACTTGTTGGCAGTACAGCACGAAAGGGCGATGAAGAATTTTGTTCTAACCCATTTATACGGACGAGTGGTTCGCTATTTCTCCTGTCGCTATCCAGATGACAAAACTCGGTCTGCCTCGAAGCGCGTAGTGTACGAGGAACTTTTCTCTCGGAACGTAAATAGATTATAGCTTGACATCGGGAAATCGTAGAATTTCTAGAGGAATTCCGCGGCTTCGATTATTTGCACGAATTTGTCGATTTAGATAAGGTGTGGCGGTCACTGATACCTCTCAGTTTCAAGATCGGTCGTTATCTGGTCTTGAGAGATCAGGGATCGTTCTCTCTGTTTCCCGTTTATTCACCCGGTCGTAAACATATACGCTACAACGCTAGAGCCCTGCACAAGCTATTGAGTAAATGCAACGTGGTGCCGAAAGGTATAAGCGTTAAAGAATTTATGGCCGCGACGCCGTTGATCTGGCGCTGGTTCTTCAACTTGCGGCATCCACGTTACGGACGAGTGGAGAAAAGCGAAAATTCGGGCGAGATTCGTGTCCTACCCCATAACGACCGTATCAGTTATGCCATGACGCTCACCACCAACGGGGTAGATTGCTTCTTAAATATGAATAGACATCACAAGACGATGAGGGGATTGGAGAAAAATCGAAAAAATCAAAAATAAACGCATCGACGACTACTACTACTTCTGGTAATGATTGGCGAGACTACCAAATTTCTCGGTCTAGATCCGCGAGTAATCAATTACTTGGGAGCTTGTCATATAAATCTAGATAAGAATGGTGGCAGCGGCGGTGCCGAAGTGACTAATTGCTTGATTAAATCGAGCGCGTACAAGCAGACCTGGTGCGAGGACCGTTCGCGTCGTCACAGTCATACGAAACTTGTAGGCGCTCACGAGCGTCAGCTGTTAGAAATTCGTAAGAGTTTCTCCTCCAAAATAACCGCTAAATGTTTCGAGCAGTTCGAAGAGAACGAAGCGTACATTTCGAATCGCTTAAGGACATTCGTAGACTTTCAAAAGTGTTATAAAACAAAAATCCTGTGAAATGGGACTCGCACATACGAAAGTGGAAAGTCGTCGATAAATTAACACATAAACTATTGACCCTAAACGACGATGGTGATATTGTTAATAGTAGAGAAAAGAAGGCTAAAAAGCTCTAGTTTGTTTCGGTGATACGACGCTCAAGCAAAACGTCTCATACGGCGGTAAGTTGAAGCTAGGTGTGCGCGATTGAAGGCGGCCTTCTACAGGCGTCGCGACAAATGTAAGGTGATCTCAATGGACGAATGTCTCACCACTTGCTCTTGCTCTCGATGATTTCGGCGAATGCATTTACCGCCATCATTGTCGCTCGATATAAATAGCAGCAGCAGCAGAAGTGATAATAAAACCCTCACTAAACGTTACCGATCCGCCCATCGATTTCAAATTTGCCAAAATTGCGCAATCGTGTGGAATTTGGACGTTAACGTGGCCCGTAACATGATAATGGCCGCTTCACGATCCGTGCAATATACTAGAACCAGCTGTAATGCAGTAGTACAGATAGAAAATAACAACATTGATATAAAAAGGGCCGATGAGTTTGTTCGTCGGTTGGATTTTCCGCCGATAATCGTAACTCTTAATATCCGCGCGATCGTTAAAGGGTTAGGTTAAATATTTAGTAAAGCGGTATCGACCCCTGAACTACAACTTCTATTTAATTTTTCAGACAATCTAATATGTCTAGGTTTAATTCTGTTTTTTGGCATTCCTTCATCAAATTGAGGACATTTTCCGTTATCAATTTGCTTTCTTTCCTTCTATTTGCCTCTCTTAGGTAGACGTGCAATTCCAATTTAAATTGCTCAGCTTTATCGTATCGTATCTTATATCTTTTGGACGTTTACCTCTGTTTTGTGGCCATTTTAACTGATTATCTCATCCATCTGTTAGATTCGACCAAAAATATAGCCCACATTATGATTTCTACGAGGGTTGCCTTTTAAGTAGTTACGAAAACTAGGAAAGAAAACAAATTTTTTGGAAGAAACTGTTTTATTGTTTTTCGAAATATTCACCTTTAAGTTTTATACACTTTTGCATGCGTTCAAACCACTTCTCGAAGCATTTTTTCCACTCTGAAGTTG
>JAHWXV010066049.1:0-24559 GCA_024586415.1 Phrixothrix hirtus | reverse complement strand
TTGTCAATATTTATGTATGGAGGGGTGGAAGACCATCATTTGATGAACCTCGTCCTTTTGTGATTCCACAATAAACTATATTATTATTATTATTATTATTGTGAATTTGTGTACCGGGGTTGTCTTTTGTTAGGCCCCAAATATTAATATTAATTTGGATCGTGATCTAAAGGGGAACCTTAATTAGTATATATCCCCTGAAGTGCAAGGTATTATTAGCTAACATATTCTACGTTCAAAAATAAAAGTCTAATTGAATGACATGAGATATCTATTGATAAATAAATTAGATTATTTAGCATACATACAAAATAATAGGTTATAAAAGGTTTTACAGATATTTCACCGTTTCTTGAATTTGGCCTAGTTCAAGAGATACGGGAAGGACTGCTCAAACTACTAAACACTAAAATTAGGGTTAATATAGGTTTAGATACAGTCAACGCAAGTATGCGTTCACGATCGATGCTGAAGGTATGCAGTAATGATCTCCCTTCGCATGGGAAGGTTTAAGCTTGCCTCAAAAAGGGGTTGGCGGCCGGTATGTGACTTACATTGACTTCTCACCGATACGCGTTGGCATTTCGCTTACGCCTTTCACAGACTGACAATAAGAAAATAAGAGAACAATATAAAAGGGTACCTTAGTTTTTATTCGTCAAATTATCGGGTTGTTTGATTTGCAAAGACCAAAATCGTCCGTCGTGATTGATTTATGGATTCCGGCGTCCGCAGAAAAACATCACACGTCCAAAAAAAAGCAGCAACCGGGGTGGAAAAAGGCAGGTCAATCTCAAGAGATACGCTATTCCATCTCTTAGGTCTGGTCTTCCGACATACTACATTATGCGGAGTCCCTAAACACACTCGAATGCTTCAACAAAAAACCACACACACACGACCGATTTTTAAACAACTATGCTACGAATTCGTACCAAATGTCGTCGAAATCCACCAGACGTGAAAAATTACATTTAATTGTCACGTTTATATTTAATTATCAATTTCAAAATTGTCACGGAGCGTAACACAAACGCGTCTCTCGTATTCTTAAACCGACAGGAAACTATTTTATTTATTTATTTATGTTGTACTATCAACCACGCCGTTTCAGAAAACAGACGGCGGCAAATTTTAAAAAAAACATTTGCTCATTAGGCACAAAAGGCCAACAAAATCTGACAGTATAAAAAATGCAGACGTAGAAGATCATTAAACATTTCTGTGGTCGAGGAAGGCACTTTAAAGGCAATCAACGATAATCCTATGTCAAATGTCCACAGTCTATCACGACACGTTGGGTTATTTCAAATGATCGTTAAAAAGTACATCGTTGTATGTATATCACATATACAAAGTGCAACATTTAACTAACAAAGATTTACCATCGGAATTGCTTCCTATATTTGATTTCGTGATAAACTAGCCCAAGGGCTTGCTTTTGTTGCGGATATTTTATTTACAGACGAAGCTGGGATGATGTTTTAACTTCCATAACGTGCAAAATTGGGACAATACAAATCCCCAGGTGAACAGTTTTTCTGTGAATGTGCGGTACGGAATATTTGGAGATGTATTTGTCGGACCATTTACCTTATCGCAGCATTCAACTGGAAAAGCGTATTTAGAATGTTTACAAAGCGGATTATGATATTGGTTGAATGACATACTATTGTTGTTATAGCTGGAGAAACATTTCATACAAGATAAAACCACTAATTTAAAATATGGTTAGATTAGTCACAATGGACCAATATGTTCACCAGCTAGGGGATAGAGGTGGCTACGATTGTGGTTTTCCATAACCATCGCCTAGGATACATAGCAACCAAAAATTTACGTTCAACACGAGAAGTGAACCGAAGATACATCGTGCATAATCCGCGTGCACTGTTTATTTCTCCATTTCTTATCCAATAGTTGAGAGAGAACATGAACAGAGAAATGGTGGTATGTTTCATAATTCGACTTTTGAGGAATAAAATGCGGTTCAATCACTGAACCTACAATAATCTCCACGCAAACACAGATTGACAACTAGTTTCGAACCCTATATTGCACTATTGCATGAGTACTCCCGGCGGTCCATACATGATAGAGCAGGTACACTAATTCATAAATAAAATGTCGACAATACAATTAGAGCTATTTGCTAACATTTACAAGAAGCACTGACAGCAGTTGACGCGGAGAAGAAAATTGTTCCGAAGTAATACTTGTACACGTTGTTTCTGGTAAAAATACAACACATTGCCTTAAAATTCTCCATACCGTCTTGCGGATAATATTCAATTTCCGCTATTCGTCTCGTAGCTCTTTCATGAGAGTCTGCAATTGAATTAAGTACACCTTCCTACATGTACACTATTTTTAAGGGTACCAGACTTCATCAAACGTTGTTTTTTTAACTTCCACTTTCAACGAGTTGCGCGTGCAACTGAGCAAAAGCATTTGCACAAGGCAAATATTTGTGTGAGAAGCGTTCACCATGGGAATTTCCATTCATCATTCGATACACTAAATGCATGTCTGACATCGCCTGGATGGCTAAATTAGCCATAATGGAATGCCACAACAATTGCAAAAACAAACAGCACACGAACAAGATAATTCAGCAGGATGCAAAGAAACAATTATGATCAGGTGGAGAACCAACAATGCTATTTAACAACTAGTTTATTTTGTATTTCGTTGATTCAAGAATTGATTGGTTATTTTACAACAACTACATACTTAATAAAACTTAAGAATTATTTAAAAAAAGTGGAAACTATGTGGTTAGAGCAGAAAATATGTTAAATGCAGTTTCTTTACAATTATACGCTTATAAAATCTCTTGAAATTATTCAAATTGAAAATAATTTTTACCTGAAGACTACAACACGCTGTATTTCAGAAATTAAGCATCGTCGGGCATATGTTGTTAGGAACATTTTCTGTTATTTTTACAGGAGGAATTGTTCTCTGAAGTTCGGTAGAGTACTTAAGGGACACCTTGTTTATATATCTAGTCTTTATGTCTAGTAAGTGTGTTACTACATGAGTTACGATGACTTTTCGAAGTGATTATTCCAAGCAGTCTGATCACTATTAAAACGAACAAGTGTTTTATTTGTAGAAAATCTTTTCGTAACGGAAACGTTCAAGTGAAAGAAAGAGGTACAACAATACTTATTGCGCCATGTATCAAGTGGGAAAAATGAGAAATGCAAACTTCATCAAGTAAGAAAATGTTTCAAAACCTGTAACGAATTATTAGAGAACCTGTAAGTATCGTTGTTAAATTTTTCACCCATTATTTTTATATAACCTAATATACGAGGTATGAAAATTATTTTTCTAGATTCCAACCTGTTTTTGTACAGTTACTGGCTATCTCGATTGTCACTTTCTGATATATTTTCCGAACTGTTACGACTGTTATGGTAGCGTCACGATTATACTGCATAACAAGTACGTTACGGTTCATAACGGTACTAGTGCTGTTATGAAACGGAGTAAAGAAGATTTGATATCAAATTGCCGTAACTAGGCGATAGTTGTCGTTAGCGCAAAAAATAGTGTACGACACATGATCGCTAAGTGCAAGTACAACAGATCTTGGAAATTAACAAAACTGGACCATTCGGGTCTCGTTTTTCTAACTTTTCTCGACCTGTTATAAGGCACTTACCGCCTTGTATCATAAACTACTATAATGAGACTTATCAAGTTGACTTGAATTAAATATTTGCCTAGCAAAGGTAGTTATCCAGTTGTCATGTACGAAGCATCAGCTTTTAGCAGTAAAATGTGGAACCGTTAGTTCGAATTAGTGACTAAATTATGGAACTATATTCTATATTAGTGCTGTGTTATGGTATGTTGGACCCAAAAATTCAATAGTTAATAGCAAGTTTTTACTAAAACTTAGAAAAATTGATAACAAAGCTTACTTTACACTCAACGGGGTTTATAAGGAGAATTATTGTACTTCCAGTGAACGTTTTTGGGTGGTACAAGAGATTTACTGCTATTACAGAAGAACCTGAGGATGATGAAAGCTGAGGATGATGAAAGCTGAGAATGCTTGTTTAATCGATGTTAGAGGTATTCTTCTAGTTAAATGGCTTCTTAAAGGTAGGACAGTTTACCAGCGCTATTATAATGAAGTAAAATTAAGAAACGAATCCGGAAGAGGTACCTGAGTTATAGGACGATGGATAAGTGTTGCATCAAAATGACGTCCTTATTCATAACGCTTAATGAGTGAGGCAATTTTTAGCCTATACCCACCATATTTACCTGATCTTGTACATTATGACGTTTATTTTATTTTCCTACAAATAAAAAAGATCAAGAAATCGTTCTGGAGGTGTTGATAATGTAAAAACTGGCAAAGTTTCTTAAGATACTAACAACTAATTAGCTGTATCGCTGCTTCTACAAATGACGTATGCGATGTAAGTATTTTCAAGGGGATGTATCTCTTATTTAACATGATTTTCTAATTTGATGTTTAAAATTGAATGAAGTAATTATTGTAAATTTTATGCTTTAATATAGTAATGTTAAGAATGTTATAAAACTATTAAGATGTTTCTGTCCAAGTTACGGTACGAAAGTTATGCCATATGCATATTACCGAAAATGTTGGTTGCGTTTTTAAGTGAAATTGGTTTTAATCGATTTTCACACCTTCGTCACTAAAATGCCACATTCAGTAACTTGCTTCCATGACCAAAGCGAAACTTTTAATCTCAAGGGATTCAAATTTTACTCTCGCAGTCGCTCGAGAAATAATCTCTTGGGGGATTAAAAACCACTTTTCGTCCCAAGATATATACATTATGTTTTGCACTTTCGAAAACTTTGAAATCGAAAAGGTCGAAGTAAAATTGGGTGATTTTTAACATTAACTTCATTCGATTTATTAATGTATGCTTCACGGCAAATGCTATTTGTATTTAATTTACGAAGCGTTATAGAAACGCTATCGGCGATATGCTATTTTGACTGGTTAATTTTTTTACTGCCATGGTAAGCGAGATTAATTTAGTTTATTTCCCTTGAGACCAAAATAGAATTTTAGTGCCTTGAGATTAAAAGTGACACTTTAGTGACTAAAAGAGTTTTAGTACTTAAAGTGAAAAAATTCTTTAAATCCCGCATAAACAAAGATTAAACAATTAATACATGTTGCTGATAGTGCTGCTATGGCGTTTCGCAAATAAATTTAAATAGCACTTGCCGTAAAACATATATTAATAAATCGAATGATATGTCAATGACAAAATCATGCCACTTTACTTTCTTCGGCACATTTGATTTCAAATTATGCGAAAGCGCAAAAAATAATGGTTATATCTCACGACTAAAATGATTTTTAATCCTTTGAGAGATTATTTCTCTCGCTGTCGCTGGAGAAATAGACCTGTCTCGGAAATAAAAGAGGCACTTTAATCCCTTAGTATGTAATATGCTATTCTATTTAACCGAAAGGTATGTAAATAATATTGAACAATTTACGGAATAAATTTGGTTGTTTGTCACGTAGATTGTGTTATCAATACCACAGCATTGAAATAAACACATATAAAAGTATTATTAACCAGGGCAATAATTCGCATAGTTGTCAAACTTGCAGAAACCTGAGATATTAAACAATGAGTTTTTTCTAGTGACTAACAAGGCTGCAATTAATCAGTATTTAACTGTCAAAAGAAGGGTTTTTCCTGTCAAAAATAAGGCCTAAATTAGTCAATATTTAACTAATAACTAATATTAAAAATCCGGCTTCAAGTATAACATATACTATAAAATAAGCAATTTAGAGTGCACCACTAAACGATAGTTACATAAATTGCCATTAAAAATAGTGAAAGAAACCAGGGGTTATAAACCGTATCCAAATATTTCATGTATTTAGAATTGCCCAACCAAAAAAGACAATTGTTTGCACCAAACATAATCTGAAATATGTTAATTATCTTAAACAAAACATTCAGTCTAAACATTACTGCTATTTGTAAAAAATTACGGAACTTTAAGGCCATGCTAAGTTGATAAATAAACGGACAATTTCCATACCACTTTTATTACAGACATATTCCGTAAAGCATATTTTCAGCAATCCCTCAGACATCACGGTGTGGTTAATTGTTAAAATAATTTGAGCAATAAATGCAAAATAAAAATTATAAAATTGTTTCCACTCAAAGATATATTCCGTTAAAGGATTTTTAAATCCCGCGGAAGTTTTTATGGAAATGAATGGTTCCTATTTTAATTAATAGCTCTAACAAATATATTTCTTTCAAATCGTTTTCAAGTCTTAGTTTCAACTTTAGTCATGTACGCTATTATTTTAACTTATTAACCTTTCTAACCGATTGTTTCAGAACTTCTAATTATGTAAGGAATTTCATAGTTAAGGTTAGTTTTGAATTAAGATTGCATCATTAATTAATATATTTCTATATTGTTACATCACACTTTTAACTATGTTTTAGATGCAATTAAAAGGAAAACATTTTACTGTTGCATTGTCAACAAAGTTTCTTCGAATATATTTTATTTATTCATGTCTTATACGGCCGCATTCAATTTGATGGCGTTTTAGATAAACCTTTTAAAACTTTTACATTATTTATGGGTAATTTGCCGAAGTTTTAATAGCTAGATTTGCGATCTTTAATTAACAATAACTTTTATCCAGGGCTTTTTATTGTGTAATTTTGTATCAGCTTTACATTTGCTTTTACCATGAACCAATTTCAAATCTTTTCTTCAAGTAATTTTCTATAAAATATTATTTATTATGTAACCCTTTTAGTAGATTTCCGTTTATTCATTTTGCTCAATAATGCCATATTGATGGCGAAACACATTCCGTAGCAATTTTACCTACTACATAAACTAAAACTAAAATAAATTAAAATTCCTCTCGAGCCGCCTTTATCTTTTGTAACAAAAATGCAATTTTCGATATGGTTCTCTCAAATTATTAACTACGACTCATTGGAAGAAAACCTAAAGACTGATGATAAAATATCATTGCTACAAATAAAATTAAAATACAAGTTGTAGAAAATTTAAATATCTACAAGATTATCGTGTTAGACTTTTATTTCTAATCAATGGTTAGATATATTTTGCAAAAACTATATCTTTCAATCCTTGGCGTACTACGCCGTAGACCATTGCTGCTACAGCGACTTCAAGAAATTGAAGATGATCTAAAGGACTATCCCTTGACGTTTTTATATACAAATAGGTTACAAAATAATACGCAAAAACTACTTTTTTTCAACGCTGTCTTGTTGTAGCTTGTAAACATTTTGCTATCAAATTGAACATAGAACCGAAATTATAGAAAATTTAATGTTGAGCAAAAAGTTGTTATCATTTGTATCGCATATCAACAGTTCGCATATGACAGTTAATACACACTCCCACAATCTTACCATCTTATTGTTAGCAAAATACTTTAAAAAAGAAAAACAGACTGAGTCGTTTTTTTAGCACGCTCTCCTTTTTTGATCTATTTATTAAACCACTAGGATTTTTCTCTAACATGTGATTTTTTTAAATTCGCGTTATACTGTTTTTTTTGAATTCTTATGTTAGACAACATAAATAATAAGTAAATCATTACGCGTTCTAACATTAGAAATTTAAATAAACTATCATTTAGTTTAAATTTCTAAAATAAGTTTGCTGTAATATTAAGTAACCAGTAATATGAAGTTTAAATTAAGTTTCACAGATTATAAAAATTTATAAGTTTACAAGTTTTAAAGTGCCCGCTATAAACAAATCGCGTTTGAGTTTTAAAACTTGTGTAAAAACACAAACTTCAACGCATCGGGAAGTAAAACGGACTTATGCAATGAAACATTTTACATAAAATCTCTTAGAGTAAAGACACCACTAAAAGGGAAGCACCTTTTGCCGACCATAAAAAGAAATCAGCGCATAAGCTGTAGAATGCAAGGGAAGGAACCTCGATGTGAACAGAAATGTAACGTTCGTTATTTCAAACATTAAACCAACAATTTTGAAATCTAGAATCAGCCATTGGTTAGGAAATATAGTAGTTGAATGTCCGAATGTTAATATAACATCTGAGGACGCAATTTCATCTTATCTTTTGCTTGTGCGTGAGTATCGATGGTGAATCATTCAAGCGAAGCCAAGTTGTAAGGTCTGTTGAAAATAGAAGATGTAAATGATTTAATTTGTGTCACGCATGACTGAGTCGTGGCATCTTTAAAGTTTTCGAATTTTACATATCAACGTAAATTAAATTTTCCTACGGTAACCAGAAAATAACATCCAACGTTCATAGGCGCAAATTTTAAAGAGAAGACCGCAAGTTTGAATTGGATTATTTAAAAGGGACGTACATCCTTTTAAAGGCAGCTGACCTGTAATTTGAATAGCCAGATGGAAGTCTACTATTTTAACATCGACAAAATACAAATCAAAATTAACCATAAGTGTTTCAATCAGCTCTTTTAAAAACGTACGCTGAACAAATGCAAAGTGCTTCATGTTAGTTAAATAATTTTAAAAATAAAATTCTGTTTTAATTTGAATAAATAAATTTAAAAAACAAACCAGAAGTTCTGTCTCTAAAGCATATAAATAAAATACCATAAAGTCTTGTTTACTACCTGTCAGTAGTTTGCAAAGGGAAACGACCGAAGGGTTTGTAAACATTACATATTTCTTTAGAATTTGTGTATTTAATAGTTTAAATATGATTATTGTTAATTTATTATTTTATTTTATTTAATTTGAAATTTTCAATAAACGTACAGATCGTAAATCTCTGTTCTTATTTGCTGAAAAATAAATAAATCGTTAATTACATTTATTTGGTGAGATCGCTAGGGTGACTAATGTAAACATTTGTCTAGACCGATTATTCAAAGGTTCTTAGCAGGTAACAGTACGGATTGTAAATATTAAGATCCATTATACGGAAGGGTTTTAATCTTGAAGCGGTTGATAAAGATCAGCGCAACTTCGAATCAGTTTGTCTACTTCATTCTAAAACCAAACGAAGATTACATAACTAAAGTACGTAATCAAGCAATTTATTATAATTGTTTATAGCTGCCAAACGAAGCAGACAACAATACTTACTTTTTCCATTTATTTGCACCATAATATTGTAAGCTTGAAAAGATAATAATATAGAGCAGATCGTGACGAGTGTAAAACGATTGGCAACATTAGTTTCAAAATATGATAGCAGGTTAAAGTTCAAATATCTACTTTTTGACTATTAAATTAATCGTCGAAATCTACTAAGCATGTTTAGTTTTTATTTTTATTCTATTTTTGTTTGAATTTATTTCAAATTTCCTGCTGTGAATTATTTCATCGTTAAGAATGTTATATAATTTAAGAAGTGTTTAGGTAAGTTGGAACCTAATCCAGTATTTTAAAGTCGATCTTTCTAATAATGTTGCATTAGTAACCATCTGTTTTATATTATTATGGTCTCCATCCCACGGCATGTAGTATTTTAAGGGGCGCTTCGTCTGTCCTAAAGAAATCTCAGAAATACTGTCATAGATCATGCGTATGTAATATGGCAATTTTTGGCCGTGCAGCAGTCTTCGTTTGTTTGAAAAGTGTTCTGAATTTAAAGAAGTCCGAGGATCCTCGTTTATTGTGGATTATCGAAAAATAATTCAATTAACCCTAGGGCATGTTAGTTCTTAAATATTTATTGAAGGTTAAATAATTAATAAACGTAATTTTTATTTTATTTGTGTATAAACTCTAACGTACATTTTATTTGCAGAGGGAAAAATACCAGGGGTAGAATTATTGCTTCCACCATCACATACTGCATTAAGCGGAGACCTGCACATTGAGATCGCCTCATCTTCGTTCCCACCATTGCTTTTACAAGTTTCCCGCGTAGAAGGAACAACTACTCAGGTTTTAACTACAATTCAAGTTTTACCAGAGGCACGTGCTTTATCTTTAAATAAAACGATAGTAAAAATACCATGTGGGTACTTTTCTAAAGGCGGTACATATTTCATCCTTTTAAAAAAGCAACCTATTCATTACCTTGACAATACAACAGAGGACGATAAAAGTTCAGTGATCACAAGAAGTCTGGATGTACGGTGGCCTATGCCACAATTATCTTTGACTCCTGAGCAAGTGCAAACTTATCCTGAACGTCCAGTTATGGCAATTTTGGAATTTCCAGAAGTAGTATGCCCTCCTGTATCAGATAGTCCAGCCAGTGCTATTCCAGAATTTTGGCTAGAATTACATTATTGCGGCCATTCCTTGCAAACCTGTGATAATCTTAACGAAAAATTTAATCAATCTCATATTCAGGTAGAATAGATATCATATTTTTTTTTAAGAGTAAATATTCTCCTTTCCTAGATACTGTACTCAGAACAAGTTCGGGGTTTTCCAGGACGGCGAGTACTTACACTTCGTTGTGAACTCTTTGGTCTTGCAGGCCATTATTCACTTCTACTTCGACCTACAGCACCTACACCAATGTTACCTCATACTGCAGCATATGTAAAGGTAAAGTAAAATTTCATATGTAGAAATTCCTCACTACAATAATATAGAAAATTAAATATAGACTTAATTACTCTACGTATTTAGCAGTTTGAAGTTGAAAACTTTAGAAATATTTTTATAATTCGGGATGAAACCTGTTCCACTTCAAATCATTTACAGAATTATAGACCTCAAAGTATTGAAAAGACAAAATTCACAAAGCTTTATCTTATTATAGGAAATACTTGACTATAACCCTCATTCTACCTATTTGTGCTGAAACATGTATTTTAAACACTACTACATACAAAATAATATATAGACACCGTATATATACAGGGTGATCGTAATTGCTTGTGATTTTTTTAGCTGTAGTGGTGTCCCAGAGTAATTGGTACCATTGTTTTTAATGTAGCAGCAGAATGTTTGAAGATTAGTATATCGCCATGTTCAGTATTGGCGTGGTAACTAAATGTGGTATTAAATTTAAAGGAATTGTTATTCTATAAAAAAAACGCCACTGATTCAGTTGTCAATAATTTCAACTTTAAAACATCAAAATGATACTGCTGCCAACACCATTTCAATTTTTCTATTACAAACCGTACAAAAAAGATTACAAACGATTATTATCACCCGTTGTATACTGTTTGCTATGTCGTTTAATTATTTAATATTTACTGCTGTTTGTGTTATCGACTAAATAAACAACACAGCAAATTATAAATTTCTAACTATTTGAGTAGTTGCCTCCTGTTGTTTCAAATGTATCAATAAACTCTGAAATGAATTTTTATTTAACTGTAAATATACATTACGAGTATATTTATGTATTTATATTTGTGAGTTTAAAAACCTGATTACGGATAATAAATTCAACGTATTTATTAGAGAAATAAAATAACATACTATAAAAAATCAAAATCAAAATCAAAATCAAATACATAAAATAAAATAATTGGAAGTTTCAAACTCTGTTAACTTTAAGGATGTTAATGAAACAGTTGTAGGCGTTAATCTCTTTAAATAAATATATCAAATAAAGGTAAATCTATAAATTTTCAGCTTAAAAAATGTTTTTAATGTGGAGAATGAATCAAGACATTAATCCGTCTACTGTATTTGCATATATGTTAATTTTAACTTCAATTACTTTGGTTTTCAGTGTAATTGTTCATCTATTCGATTTAATTTGACTTCTAGAAGGAAAGATCCGCAACAATGAATTTATTTGCGTTGCGGTTTCACCTACATATACTTAATGGAATTATTATACTTTTGCTGCCGAATTAATTTTTAAAATTCGTGGCATTTTCAGGAGAAATCCTTTATTTATTTTATTTATATTAAAATACTTCCTAATATAAACAATAGATGGCTCTCCCATTATTTATCATCGGTACTCACACAAGTTTATGTGTTTAAAAGGAACTTTTGCATTTTCAACCAGCGTGTCCAGCCACCCAGCACCGATGAGCCTCGCTAGAGCGAAACCATTTGTCTGCTGGTGCTGTGTCACGCTGTTGGAAATGCAAACTTTTATATTTTTACCTATTTAGTTAGGTTAAAACTCTTTTGGTGAGAAGCCTTAGAATTTTTCATATTACAGTTTCATGGCTTTTCACTTGTGCTGAATTAATTTTTACAATTCGTGCCATTTTTAGGAGGAACCTTTTTTTTATTTTATTTATATTAAAATACCTCGTAAGATAAACAATGGATGGCTCTGCCATTATTTATTAAAGGAATTTACCTTTAAATGGGTGTTCGGATTTGAATGTACGTAGCTTTAGCTTCCAAAAGTCTACGCCGAACTCCCTGTTGATCAGTAGTTTTCATTATACGTTCAATGCACTACTTTTGCTCTTAGGACTGGTCATCACTAAAAGACTAGTTACCACCAAAAGACTGGATACCAGAAGACGTCGAGTGTATTAGGGCATTTTCACTTCCTATTAAACTGTCTCTCAGTGCGAAAAAGAGAGTATGATTCAAAACTTTGTAATTTTGTTTACAAGAGCAGGATTAATTTACTATTTCAAGAGATCGCAAACACGGTAAATTCCTGCGCGCTGTTTAAATTAGATTTTACTTTCTTTTGGTTGTTTGTATTTAAACTACAATAACTTCTTTATTTTAAATACAAAACTTTCCATTTTATATTTTTGATTACATTTTTAAATTCTTTTTCGATTGGTATTGGCATGTCCTATGCCCAGGGCTAGCAGATTTTGAGATAATTACTATTTCATTATTTTTTAACTCAAATATGAACATAACTAACCCAAGGGGGTTCATAAAATTAATAATTGGAAACGAAAGAAGAATAAAAACAATTGCAGTAGACAAATACGTAGTGTACAAATGTTAAATTAATCGATTGTTACTATAAACTGTTATTGTTATTTTTATAAATACGAATTTTTTAACAAATGCAATGATAGACATAGTTTTCATCCGTGGAGAGTATCAGAGAAATGGTTTTTCAATTTCAAGGATTTATGATGAGCGTTGCCCAAAAAGAACATTTGCTAATTCATTGGCGTTTGAAAGGTTGAAGGCTAGGTTTGAAAGTACGGAAAATGTAAACTAGAAGAAGCGGAAGATTAAAAGATACTCTTTAATAACAGAAAAAAATAAAATATTTGTGTTGTTTCTGTAATAAACAATGCACACATCTCGCAAAGACAGATAAGTGCCGAATCAAATATGGGTCAATCATCCATACCTAGAATTGTTTCGAAATAAATATCATGCATATAGCATGCAATTTCATCACGAACTTAATGATAATGACTTTGTGAAGAGATTACATTTTTTCATGGAGAATACACACCTGCTTGCATTACAATAGAAAACATATCAAACATATTTTATAATCACCTTGTTTTATATTTCTTCAATTGTAATTAATTCAAGTCCTTCTGATATTAAACATATGACAACTTTATTTTTTCTGTCAGGTTTAATTGTCCTTTTGTTTTCAATTTTTAACTCTCTGAGTTACCTTGGGATAGTATGTTAATATTTGAATTAAAAGATAATAACATTATAATTATATCAAAATTTGTTAACTCTAATGTAAGTATAGAACATGCCAATAAGCAATCAAAAACATAATTTCATGGTGTAATTAATGGTTTAAAAATGTACAGGGTGTTATATTTAAAATAAACCCCTTCAAAAAGTAACCTGAATTTCTCTATAGAAAAAATGACGGCCAAACTCCCCTTTCCTGTAGCAGAGCAGTTCTGCTCCACTTTGTTCAGAGCCTTGCTGGCATAGAATATCACACGTTCTTCACCGGCCACATCCTGAGTCAGCACATCCCCTATTGGAAGCACCACTTTGGATGACAAAGAGTCGATCAAAATTGGCTTGACTAAGAACTGGAGCTGAAATCAACTCCTATTTAACACTAATAAAAGTTGACTCCGCTTTAGGTGACCAACAGACAGATTTCCTCCTTCCTCCCTTGACAAAGTTGTTAATTGGAGCAATGAGCTTAGAAACATCCTTCATAAAGCGTCGGTACCGCGAATACAGGCACGGGAATCTTGTAACGTTCGTATAGTTCAGGGGTCGTGGAAAGTTGACTATGACGGACACATTCCCTGGGTTGTAATGAAACCCATCTGCCCCAACCACATAGGCTAAATAAACAAACTTAAAAACATTACACTTTTTAAATAGGCATTATTAAGGGGTACCGCTAACCTCATTAAGGGATGCCATTCAAACGTAGGGCCGGTTATAATGATATCGTCCAGGTACGTAAAAATCCTTGGTTTCGAATTAAAAAGAAGTGAAATGGGTGGTACTGAAGTATAAAATGATTAAGAACTGTACTTATAAGGGCTAGCTCATATCTCAGGATGTAGGTTCTAGGAATAACTACTGAGTAAGCCTTCGCTAGGGAGCTCCAGACAAATTAAAATTAATTTGCCAGATCTTAAAAGTAATAAAAAGATTTGTTAGAAAAGGCTAACTTCGCAATTGTAGTTGCCTTACATATAGCTCGTATAAAAATAACAACATAATGTATTAAATAACAAAATTGATCAAAATTCAAAAGTTTACAATTAATATTACTTGTACGTAGTTTTATGAACAATCTCTTTTAAATAACAATAATAATTTAGTAAATAGTCGAGCAATTATTGAGCATATTTACGATACTGATACGTTTGTGTGTCAACTTGGTCCAATCTCAGAATAACGGAATGCTGCCTTGATTGTAATGCAATTACTGAAGCTGACTTCTGGAAAACACCAATATTTGTTCGAAAAAACCTATAAAAATAGAAAAGGAAGCAGTAATTGTTCTAAAATTTAAATCAGTTAGCACAACAATTAATTACTGATAACTATGTAAACTTTTAATTGTTGCTCGATTAAAATTTAGTCAATAATAATAATTCAAATTTAAAATTTATATTACTTAATGAAGACCCAGTAACAAAATTTAATGAACGTAAATATTTCATTTAGAAGCTAATTTCTGAATTTTATCAGAAATATTTAAAAACCCTTAATTTTGAAAACCCAACCTTAAATTTGAAATCGAAATTAAAAAATTAAAGCCAGTATAAAGAAGCGGAGCGCTTTACATCCATTTTGAACGATCACCCGTCATAAATCAAAATTTACAGAGATTGAATTGTAAATCGTTCAGTAATAGATTAATTAATTAGGAATTGGACTTGCCATTCGTCAAGAGCTGAGTGTCAACAAAACCTGTGCATATCTTATGCTATCTTATACATTCAACAGAAAAGTTCATTTATGACTAGTTCAAAACTATGTATTAATATAATTAATATAAACTATATATTAATGCAATGTGACTCACCCCAAATTATTCCTGTAAAGATGTTTTTTTTAACTGATTTACAATTCAACCGATAGACAAATTCAACAACTAATTAGCAAATTCTAGGCGATTCAAAATGGAATGATCAGATCAACAACTCCAAAAATCCAGTCCATCTGGCTTCCCTGCAACTTTCATAAAAATTAGTGAAAGTCAGGTTAACTTGACAATAAAATTCATTAAAATTTAGTTAATAAAATTCTTGATTTACTGCAAATCAGGTACATACTGAAAATTTTGAAGACATTAAACTAAAAATAATGAAATATAACAGATGCTAATTGTATACGTGCATTTTATTGTGCAGTTTATTTAAAAAGAAAGAATATGAAGTGTTATTACCCATAACTCCGAAAGCAGACTCGGTTTTCCTGAAACGATACGAAATTCAAACTTCGGAATAAGAATGTAATCGAATTTACTTGTATTAATTAATCAATATGAAATTAAATATAAAGAATTAGTATTTAAACAAGGATTACTAATTAGTTAATGTATTCTGTAGAATTTAAAATAGAAAATAAATCCAATATTAAAGTATGTTTCAATAACTTTTAGTAAAAATCGGAAACACAATGTCAACGTTTCGTAACCTTAGAGTAATAACTTGAAAGAATGATTAAAAATGTTAGAGTAATATTGAAATGCAAAAATATTTACTGCAATAATTAAACATGAATTGTTTCTTTTAAATTTCTATATTTTGTAATACAAAACGTAACGAAAATGTTACAGTCGTTAGCATATCATCAGTCGTTTTTGAGTTTGCGCCGAATTGCAAACACCAAATATCATGATGCAAAACTCAAACAAACTTCTACTTGAAGACGGTCTATTATTTAGAGTACCTACTGGATGGAATTTACCAAAACCTGTGACGCAAACACTAATACCCGAAATGTAGCGGGCGCCAGGTAAGAGTTGGAGAAGCGTGTCGACTCGAGGCAAAGGGTAACTGCCGTGTTTGGTCACATCGTTGAGCAACCTCCCGTCGAAACAGAACCTATACCATCTAGATTTTTTCTTACCAGATGATGCGCTATGCTTCCGCCATCCCTCCTAATTGCAGCATAATATTCAATTTTTCATTGATAATAAAGGATGACGTAGGGTGTTAATTGACTGATCGAGCACCTCCGATATCGATAATAAATATTCCTCTAGATGTATGGCCTAAAGGACATTTGCTGTAGATATTCCCGAAGTCGTTCATAATCTCCCTAGCTGCATGTACATTATTGCGCATGAGTCGACTACGTACTCTTTAATTTCTTCTATGTAACCTAAACGAAACTTCGCGCAAAGGCCAGTTCCGAAAATAAAAAAAGCGAAGAATTGAAGGTACCGCTATAGTTCAGATGCTCTTGACCGTCTTTGTAATACCTAGCGTCAGATTTATCACATCCAGAATTGCATGGAAAATATATTCAGCAGTTGTGAGTATATCAGGGTGATGAATATTGTAAATCAATCCCAAACTATTGGCTGTAACCAAACCTTCACTGCCAACCACCGACCCATTCGTCCCTGTATCTCGCAAACCAATGATCTAGAAGCTCGGCCTTGATATAGAGCTAGTTTTAATCGTTTTTGTCCAAGGGCGTATTTCTGTGGATGTTATGTGACTTTCGTAGAAAAGAGCGATATTGTTTTTCCAATTACTCCAATCGTCTGAATTGAAATATCTATAGGTGTTGAGTTCTGTTACTTTACTGTTATAGGGAGTAAGAGTGGAACCTAAAGCACCATTCCCTCTCGCTCATTTCCCTGAAAGTTGGGACAGTCAGATGTCGTGACTTCGGTCAAACCATACCATAGCAAAAAGCTACCTTTAAGACGCGAGACGTATACGGAATATATGGTTCGCTTGTACGCAATTCCGACAGGACGTTAAACAAAGTGGAATTTATGTTTTCTAGGTCATCTTACAACGTGATCGTTAGAGGTAAGCCAGCACGCGCACGTCGATTCCTTGAGCTGTTTAGCCTTTTTTCCACACTAGTAACGGAAAGTTGATTAGGGACGCATTTAACCTCAGAAAATGCACCTGTAAATACCTCGAGAGCTTTGTAAGCTCTTTACACATAAAAGTCAATTGTTTAACTGAATTAATTTCCACTATAGATAAGTGTTTAACGTAGCCAGCTCTCAAAACCTTTCTAATGTGTTTAATTCTAGTGATCTCGGCCGGCACATGGTTTAAGTGGAAGAGAGACTCCATGAGTGCCGCATACAACATCGCGGGTTCTGACGGTCCCTGATTTTTCCCCTTGACATCATGTTAAACTACGGTATTGTTATCTTCCAGCAGAAACTTTTTTTTAAACCTTATAATAAATCATGGCCAGTATGGCAGCGCAGGCTTCGTTTACGCTAGCTGAAAAATCGGCTGTTCTGAAAATAATTCCGCCGCGGAATTAAATAGCTCGTTGCCAAAAGTACGTCGCGACTGAGTTATCTCTTGAACTCTTTAGATAAATGGTAAAACAGGGGACGCCTTTCTATTGAACTGTACTCCTAGTTTGTAGGCCGGTGCCGAGTTCGAACACAAATTCTAACAGCCTGAAGGATGGATGCGTCATATTGGGCTGGAAAGAAGTTTTGAGCACGGCGGTAGCTGCTTCCTCTAGAACCCTCTCGTAGATCCCGCCTTCCAAATGTAACACCGAGGTGTAAGCCTCCTGTTTAAATTTTTTCACCATTACTAGGTTATGTTTGTTTCTCAGCAGTTGAATTATCTACACTCTGAAAGGTAATTGAGGCAGACAAGATACGTCCCAGTCGTAAAAGAGACTTCGGAAGCGATAGCTGAAAGTGACTTCAAAGAAGTCTTAGTTTTTCTCTATGCTAAATTCAAATGAACGGTCCACTAGTGATAATTTGTCATGAGCATCAAATAATTTGTTGAACGCCACTGCCTTTTGAGGAAGACATTGAAAACTAAATGTGATATATTAAGGCAAATCACAAGTTAAAATACAGAATAAATAAAAGTAATTGTAAGCAATGTAAAATGTAATAAATACAAAAATTTACGAAGTAAATGTTGATCCGACTAAAGTTATAATTTTCAAAAAAATCTAACAGGCGTAGCAGTAACCAGTTGCCTTTAAATACAAGCAAACTTTTCTCTACTCTTTGCAAAAATAATTAAACGTTCAACATGAAGGATAATACTTAAAAATAAATTAAAAGTTTCTATAAAAGAATGTCAAATAACTATTCAAATATATAAATTTAACAGAACTGCTATCAGCAGATACAGATAAGGATTTGTATACTGGACTATAGCAGTCGGTTTTTAGAATTGATCATTAAACAATTGTACTCCCATCAAGCTGTCAAATGAAGCCGGCGACCGCTTGTGGACATATACTGGATGCTTCCAACGATCTTTACAGAAGTCGGAAGTGTTGGCGGAAAAGTTAAATCTAACGCCGGATCAGGGCTGCTCTGAGAACTTCCATATTCTATTCTAGCTCTGACCCTAAGGTGTTTCCTAAAGTAAATCAACAAAACTAAAACGGATGTATTTTGAGAAAGTTAATACGTAACCTTGAAAGTTTCAAAAGGGACACACAAAATAGTTTACCGCGCAATCAGGCAAAAAATTAGCTAGCGCACTTAATAAATCACTACAAAACAATAACTATCTAACTTTACAAGCCGTCAAACCTTTAAAAACGCATAAAATATAATACAGGATTTCCAAGGAAGGTTTTTCTTCTTATCATATTTCCAATAACACTTATCAATAATCAAGTTGTATAGCATACTATAGTTTAGGAAATAATTCCAACAACCGAGGTGACCGCGCCATCTTAGGGATTAAAATCAAACATTTAAGGAAAACTGTAAAATTATTTATTAAAAATTTACTTAATGGAAATCAAACCAATTATGTAGAATTATATCGCCATACGCTATGAATGAGCCCGGGTTATGCTAAAGACAAAAAAATACACTACATGGTTAGTTAATTACTTAATTTTTCATTACTCCCTCATTTTGCTGATTTGAGAGATGGATGTTAAAAAGCTTTCCATCTACATTTAGCACAGCCTTCTAAACAATTTTTGGTTGTTCTACACAAAGGATAATTAGCAATTCTATTTTTATTCAAGTTTTGAGAGCTATCTTTATCGCAAAATTTAATACTTATCCTTACCACCAATCCTTAACAAATTTCTTTCCTATTTTATATTAATAAAAGTAGAGTAATTTTTATAAATAGCTACAGTAATCTATAGTTACGTATTTCAAGTAACACGAGTACTTTTTTAGAATGCAGTATGCATATTCCCAGCTACAAAACAAACAGATTATTGTGGTACCCCAAATAATCTATGAGATACAAATGCAATTTTTTATACAGAAAGTTGTTGCTGTTTATGATAAGAAAATTTAACTATTTATCCAAATATTGTTTCAAAAGCAATTATTTTTAGCTTAGAGTCTAGTTGTTAAAACGTTCTGTGCATCTCTGATGCATTCAGTAGAATGAGGGTTACAAAATAGTTATCTCGGTAATTTTCATAATCTAAATGTGCATGAAAATTAGTAGATTAAAAAGATAACTTGAAATCAAATGTTCAACAAAAATAAACTTTAATATATATTTCAGGCTGACTGGAGTGAACAATTTGTATTTAATGTTCACGCTCGAAGCATTTTTCCCTGTGAAGGACATGGAGGAGGAATCACCGTATTATTTCAATATCCTTCTTGCATTTTAACATCCGGAGACCGAGTTAGATTATTTGCAAGACTTCGAGCGAATGTAGCATCATTAACACCTCCAACATCATTGGAATATGTAGCAGAACAAAGAATTTCACGAGGTCAACACAGTTTACAATTTGATTGCGATTTATTTTCAGAAAGATACGTAGAATATTGTTTTGTATATGTAAGTCAAGCTATAACTGGTGCTGTGGCGGATGTTAGGATGGATTGTGTTCCTACTCTACCAGTATCAGGTAAGATACTGTGGTTATTTAAGGTTAATGTAAACCCTCTTCACAATCACAAATACATGTGCTATGATGAAAAATATTATTTTAAATTTTTTAATTTTGTAAACGCATAGAGATCCTATTTTAATTACAATATGTTGCTATATTATAATCAAATTTAAATAATAGATAACTGCACTTTTCTCGCTTTTAATACCAAAATTATAGTTTAATTTATAATTTATATACGAGGGTGGTCTGAGAACCAAGGTAAATAGTACAAAAGAAGGTACTTTATTCGTTTTTTACATTTATTTTTCGATATAGTCCCTTTTTAACTTGATGCATTTGTTCCAACGATGTTCAAATCGTTTAATGCCTTCACTATAATAGGACGAATCAAACGCCTCAAAATAATTATTAGTTTCTACAATCACTTCCTCATTAGATGAAAATCTCTTTCCAACTAGTCATTTTTTCAAGTTTGGAAACAAGAAAAGGTCAGATGGAGTTAAATTTGGACAGTAACGTGCATGACGAAGTATTTGAAGTAATTTAACTAATTTTACCGTGACAATGTTCGATAAATGAGCAGCTTCATTATCATGATGAAACAACACTATCTTTCTTGCCGAATGCGGTCGCTTTGCCTTTAATTTTTCAACCAGATGGTCCAATAACAACCTATAGTTTGTTTGTGGCTGAGAGATTGGGATGCGGAATATCACCTGGCCCCCTTGGACTACAACGTTATATAGTCATTTCGCCATGCCTACTAGAATTTTGCCGAATTTGGAGGAGTTTCACCGCCAGTAGGGATTTTTAACGTGCCAAACATCATATTGATACGGACCTTCGATTTTACTTATTTATCTGAGTAGAAGGCATGTTTTTTAAATTTTTCTCCGCTGAAAAATTTACCGACCTCGATCGGGTTTGAATCCGTATCCCTTGGGTGTAGGGGAAAACATATTAACCAATAGACCAGTCGAGGCTGGCCATATTTATCCTTACTACTGGATCCTAGTAGGTTTAAGCCGTATATTCCTAAATTTGAATTATACACATCCTCTTCAAATATTAATGTTCTAAAATATCATTGATAGAACTTTTTTAATATCTTGCTGTGGCAAGTGAACCCTCAACAGTATCTCCGTTAAAAATGTGTACCTTATTATAAAACACCCTGCGTAAAATTGACTAAATAACGATTACATTTCTAGATACAGTGTGTGCTCTACAAATAGATACGTAAGAAAAATGTGATCTAGTCAAGTTTTGTAGTGCAACATTTTAAAAATAGAAAATAGTTAAATCATTTTTATGTTAAACATAATAGCTAGTTGTTCAAAACAATCCACCTCATGGTCGACATGAAAGGAACAATAAATAGCTAGGGTAGATTGTATTGTAGATTGTTAGTTTAAATGTCAATATCAACCTGTTTGATAAATTTAAATTATTGATGTGATTGCAAAAGAAAAACGGCTTACAATCAAATGTACGCCTTCAAAATTTGATGGGCACAATTTTTAGAATTAATTAGAAATTCGCAGGTGAAGATGCTTTTTAGCATTTTCAGAATCAATTTCCAATTTTCGAACGCCGCAGTGTCCTATTTCTCGTTTTAATAGAAGATTTGTATTTATTTACTTGTAGTCCTTTCGCGCGATATTACAAAACAATCCCCCTCAAACGTTAGAATTTTGCAAATGGTGAAAGAAAACTTACACTAACGAGATGGCTCTGGAAAATATTTTAATGTGATTCCATCTGTCATTTCCCAAAATATAGATATGTAGTGTTACAGCCGCCCTTATTTTATACAGACTTGAATTACAAATATAATTAGTAGCCAAAGGATTCTAGGTTTTATATTTCTAAAAAACGTGTTTTTGTGATTATGAGGTAGCTATTTTCATTTATGTTTAACGATTTTAGGTTTTCCCAATTTTATTAATTATATGCTGGTAATTTTAACTTGATTTATCGAAAATCTATGTGAAGATGAATTAGTTGAAAATGATTTATTATAAGATATAATAATGCATGTAGGAGCGACTAAGGGATAGTTACCAGGATATGTCAAAAACTTGCTCAATTTTGGATGCCATCTTATTCAAGCTATTCTACTTGAGAAAACAAATTCTATTTCATTCTGTTGAGTACTATTTGCGATTATCTGTCATCGATTCAAAATGTGACATCGTCCGTTCTATTTTTTTAAAATATGGTAAACAAGGCGAAATAACTAAGTCATCGAGCAGGTCGGATAGGGAATGGTAATCATTTGCTTGTTTGTAAAAACGTGTGAATGGGGGCGTCATCATGATAAAGAAACTAGTTGTGCCCTAAATTTCTGATATTTTCTTATTGGAAACTTTCAGTCAAGCTTCTCCAAATGTTACAGTACAGTTGTCTGTGCTATTAAATGTAACGAAAAACATTAAGCTTCAGACCTACAGCGCATTATTTGTCTCTGGTGAAGTGGATTTCTCAACCGCAACTACTGTTGTTTAGTTTCTGGATCATAACCGTAAATCTAAGTTCCGCCACCAGTTGTGATCCTATAGGTGAAATTTGTCGCGTCGTTAGCTTTCTTCAAAACGCAAGGCACTCGTTCGCGTGCTACCCCTTTTCATCAGTTGTCCATGGTCGAGGAACAAACGTACAAATATTCGACACATGATCAAGTTTTCCATGAAACTCCATTACCGTGTTTGAGGGCTTATAATTGTACAGCGATGGTCTCGCGTGGTACTCGCCCGGACTTAAAGAGAAGATGTCATTCAAAAGCGTGACCAAAATTTTCACAGAGTGCTGATAGTTCCTTTAGTTGATATATTGATATTCACGTAATACTATCCACCCCAGAACAGGTAAAAAACGAAATCGAAAAGGCATTCGTGTAAAAACAAAATACGTTCATAGGACAGTGTCTTGTGGCAGGGTGATGAAGTAGGCTAGCTGTTTTGTCTTTCCCTCGTACCTTGTTTCACCGAGGCAGTTACAATAAGAGCAATCCAGGAATTTCTAATAATACCCCGTACATACAATGTAGTTTTGTAGTAATCGCATTGTAAGTATTAATATGCCTATGACGTTTATTTCAATATGCTGCACTGTACTATTTGTTCTTGTAGTATTATTTTATAGTCTGTAGAAAAAATAACTGACTTTTAGCAAATAAATTTACAGAAAACTAACAATAATCCCTAAAAGAATTTACATAGTACAAATTATATTAAATACGGGAAGCAAACCTGAATTAAATATCCTGATAGTAACATAATACATCTTCTCCAAAATACCTGTTTACTGATATATAGAGTTGCTTAGAAATAATAGCAGTAATTTTAACCTTGTATTCCTTGGGTCCCACACAAGCAAATAATAATAAAAATTAAACAGCTCTAATTTAGGCACAATCGATTTTAAAAAAATCTTGTTAAATTTTTTAAGGACCTCTGATTTGCAATACGTACAGTCACAAACTTTATTACCAGTTTGCTATGACATCATTGTACGTTTATTCCAGTACTACTCATATTATAGGTCATTGCAACGTGAATTGATAAACATTCAGTGTAAATGAAATTCATTAATTTTACATAATTGTGCATGTTTTCAAGTATGTTTATTATCCACTTTTTCAATGCTTCTTGTGGAAGTAAAAATTATCGAAAAACGGCAAAAACTTAACTGTTAAAAGGAAATACAGCTTATTTTATACAATTAGTTTGATGTTTCTTTGCATTATTTTTAAACTAAAAGCTTCATTGAATAAATAAAAACACATAATATCCATTTGGAATACGTTTTTGTATATTCTGCTAAAGTTTGAAAAAATTGGAAAACAGTTATCATCTGTTCAACTGTACGTAGATGATTTGAAAGTATTTATTTCGATTTCAGAAATATTAAAAAGAAAAATAAAACGGGGCATTTTCTCTTGACAAGCAAACAACATTTTAGAATTAAAAAGAACTTATCTGAGTACTTTACGGTAATCCCAATTCGAATTTTTTTGTGAAAGCTATCTTTAAACAACTATTAACCTTCCTGTTTCCTATGGGTCAAACTCACCCGTTTTTATTCTATTATTAGGTATAACTTCGAAACTATTTAAAATTTTGACTTGACATTACATGTAATCTTCAAACACGCTCAACAGTTTATTTCTTTCAAATTTCATATA
>JAHWXV010066048.1:0-12841 GCA_024586415.1 Phrixothrix hirtus | reverse complement strand
TACACTTAATAAACTTATAGCTCTATAGTTCTTGCATTCATATCTACCACCTTTGCCTTTGTACAGAGGCACGATCATAGCACTCTTCCAGTCCTCTTGCACTCTTGCTAATTGAACACAAGCATTAAATAGTTTGCACAACCATTCGTCAAGTCGCATACTGCCATACTTTAACATTTCGTTCGTAACTTCATCTACTCCAGCAGCCTTCCCATTTTTAAGCCTTTTCATTGCATTCTGTATTTCTACCATTCTTATACTCTTATCGCTCACTTTGATTTTATTTATTCCAGCATTTCTCACATTCACACTTATCCCAGTATACCTGTTGCAATGCAGCCCTTTAAAATTTCTTTTCAACGCAATATCACTTTTCTTTCATCCCACTCCATTTCATTCTCGCTATTCCGTATTGCGTTTACTTGGTTCCTTACATCCTGTTTTGCATTCCGTACACACTTCCAAAATAATCTTTTACTGCCGTAAAAGTTATTCTGAATTCTTACTCCCTCCTTCACCCTCAAACTCTATTTACTCTCCTTCGCAGTTTTTTAGCTTATCGGTATAAAATGAAGTCATCTCCAAATTAGCGGTTTTTTCAATTATTTTTGGTTTGCTGCAAATTTCGTACATGTAGTCGAATAAAATTGTAACAAATTGAGTTACAAAAGAACTGGAGAATGCATTTGACAGATAAAAATGTTTACTTCTGGACTCTATTGTAAACATTTTTCAAATATCTGCTAAATTTTTTTTTTCAAAAAAAGGATGTCTTGAAATGTTCCATTTTTTCTTTCTGAAATTCTTATTTATTGAGTATACATTGTTTTTGGGTAAAACCTGAGGCAAATTAAATAATAATTTCTATACTTTAAATTGTATGTAACGAAAACTTCTCTGGGGGTTCAGATGTAAAAGGCATATAGGTTTGGAAATTATTCACGAAAACCCAAATTTTTGCACCTTTGAGCGCATTTTCAATGACTTTTCACACCTCCTTCCTTGCAAACTTTTCCCTTTTTTTATAATCACAAGGAACTAACTATTTCCGAAGGTTCCAATTTTATTGCCATATAGATATAATGGGTTTTCCGTCTCTGACGACTGACTACAATGGAAACATTCGTCAGTAATGATGTGAACAACTTGTCAAATAGGATAATTTACTATCCCAAAAGAATCTGGTTTTTGAAAACCTAAAAAATGTGCATATAGGAATAAGAATGCAAAGTCTAATGACAAAGTGCGTTTTGAAAAGTATTTCTAAAATTCAGCTGCGTGCAATAGAATTTTGTAGCCAAATTGTGTAATACATTGTGTATATTGTAAGCATCTTATAATGGTTAGTGTAACCTCAAATAATTAATGAACAACGTTTTGACGCAAGTCATTTATGTCTAAAGCGGAGGACGCCATAAGCACCATTAGCAAATATCTTGAAGGAAATATTATCAGAGAAGTAACTTATAAGTAATGGGCATTAGTGAAACACTACTCGCTAAAGGTTGGCATAATTTATATGATCTATCCTTTGACAGAATTGAGGGAATGCTATATTAGATGCAATTAAATTAAAAGCAACTTTCTTATTTTCAATGTGATGGGGCATCTGCTCAGAATTCTTCAAAAGTCGTAACTTTTTTAAACGAATATTTTGGAAATAACTGGTTAGGTATAAATGGACCCCAGATATGACTCTCAAGATCACCAGACAGCCTCTTAGACCCTATAGGGCCATGTAAAGAATAGGCTGTATTCACGAAGAAATAAAGAACTGGAAGAATTAGTTCACAATTTTCAAGAATATTTAGAGACTGCTTCTAATATTTTTATTCATGACGCTATACAAGTAGTCAGGAGAAGATGCGTACTGTCCATTGCAAATAACGGGTTGAAGTTTAAGCAAAGTTAAAAAATTCTTATTTATTAATCAATTCACTTTATTAAAATACCCTCATAACATAAAATCGCGATTATAAAAATTTGTTACAGTTCCTGCGTTTTAATGTTATTAGTATTTAAATTAAAAGGGCAATGTAAAAGACTTTAAGAATTCACGGAGTGCGGGAAACATTTAATAATTAAAATAAGTGTATATATATATATAAATGTTTGTAAATTTATTAGCTTGATAACTAGAATTACACAAACTACAAATAATGTATTTAGTTAAAATATAATAAGTTAATTGTATGTATCAAATAAGATACCACCATTTTAAGTATGACATGTTGCAAATTTCAAGTACAGAAATGGTCGCAAAGTGAAAGAATGAAATAACAAATGAATTACGCCAGTGAAATAAAGATACCGCGTCCTAAGAACGCTTCATATACTTCAACTCCAACCGCGGAATTGAGAACTACGTTATACTTCGTCTCCAACCGGGAAGCGATATACTCTGACTTCGCCTTCAATCGTGAGGCGGGGCACAGAACTTGCTGAACCGGCACATTTCGACCGCGTTGCCGTAATCATCGAGCCGCACGCTCATGGTGGGGCTCGCTTAACGAATCAACGTTTGATTTAAAATATATAACCGAGCCGATAAGCCTAGTTTTCGCTTGGAAGTTGTTCAACATTTCCGACATCGTCGACGAAGCTTAGTTGCCCAGGCAGCGAGAATCGTCGCCGAAGACTAGTCAATCGTTCAGTTAAACAGTTGCTTGGGAGATAAAGTAACTGAAGAATCCTGAAAATTACCGTCATACATCGTGCGAGGCCCGTCTTATTCCGACGTCGCAGTTGAATGTATGACTTGACGGAAGAATCTGATAGACACGCATAGAGAACCCGTAAACGTCTCCCATTGCTGCTCGTGCGATAGGAGCCGGTGTTACGAGGTATTTAAACTGCAGAAGGTATATGTGACAGGAACGCATAAAGTCCTTTAGGTCGATTATTAAACCGTTTGTGTATCGATGTTAGCAGCATTAATACGAGACCCGTTATTAGACAACCTCCAAAGGCATTCCAGCATTTGTTTAAAGCCTGTAGAAAGTACTTACTGCTGGTTTAAAGCCCTTTTATGAGAAGTACTAATTAATTAATTTCATTGGTACCAGTTCATTAGTATCATCCGTCCGTTGCTAAACTTAACACTTGCCCAAACAAACCGATCGCTATTGACAATCATTACGTACATTCATTGATTGACCTTTACGAATTAAAAGTCAATATCTAATTGCCATTGTTGTAGACACAAATAAATAGCTAAACGATCATTTCATTTAGTTCATTTTGCACATATTTGTTTTAGCATCAGAGAGCGTCTACATAATTGTTTTGAATCTTTCGTTATTATTTTGTATACAATGATTCTCAACTTATCGTACTCATCCTAAAAATATTTTTTAGTTTGTAATTAATCATCCATTTGTTTTTATTTGTAATATAGAACTTGTGAATATTTATTGCCTTATTATTTATCCACCGATTTAGCTAGGTATGAACAACCAAGCTCTCCTTCAAAGGGCCCTGTAGAGAAAGAATCTGGCCTCACGACCGTTGCCTGGAAATCAAAATATAAATAACTTTCTCCCGCGACGTAATTAGAGAAGAGTGTAGTGTCACAACTTGTTTAAATATTTTTCATTAATTTATAATAAGTGTTGATTTATTTTCTTTAACTGCTAACGAGTAAATCTGTACAATATCGACCAGTGACAGTTGCTCATCATTTTTAAAAGTATGTTATAGTTTGCATATAATATTCCCAATATACTGACATTTCAAAATTAACAGTGAAAATGTTTCAAGCCTTAGTTGTTTGTGGTTATCAATTCTATTTAGCGGTCCAGGATTTTTTAACCAAAATTGCTCTCCAGGACAAATTTCCCAAGTTTGAAACTTTGTCAATAAGTAGTTCATCGAGAGATCTATTAGCACAAAAAATTTAAAGCGGAAGGCATAAGATGTTCTAAAAATAGATTATGATTGAAGTCCAAAATTTGACTGAAACTATTCACCATCTCCTAAAGGCCATTTAGGTCATTTTTATAACAGGTACTTCATCGACAATTATTATCAAAGCTATAGAATAACTTAAGCAGAAGGCATTGCCTTTTCACTCAGTAAGACAGATCTAATGATATAGGAGCTGTTCAATTTAGTGCAAAAGCAATTTTAGTCATAAATGCTCCTCCAAACAGAAATGGTCGTGACAAAATGTCTATTACTACCTTTGAAGCGTCAATGTATTGGGAATACTGTAAGTAAAATTTGAACATAATCTATAAATGTTGAGCAACAATTTAATTCTGAATTGAGCAATATCACATGGATTGACCCTAACGTATAACAAATTGCATTGACTTTCTCCGTTACTCGGTTACTTGCATACTGTATAGCAGACCAGTTGTAAATAGAACTATGCATATCTTTAAAAGTAGAGGGGGTGCGCTTCGCTCTGTTCAAGTACCTTCCAGCTACGTTGCCGCCGCCGCGGCGGAAGTTTGTAAGTGGTATTTACATATAATTACATACCAATAAGATATAGCAGACCGGATGCGGGATTTGGTAACTTATATTTGTGTAAAGTTTTTAAGTTAAAATTGGTAAGCTTTTGCTTGTTTTTTATAGCTTCTATACATATTAATATCTAAATGTATTGTAGAAATGGAATACGAAAATAAGCAGGCGAGATTGTTGAGATTGATGGAGGTGGTGCAGAATAGTAGTGCGGAACATTGTGTCTGAAGAGAACGTAAGCATCAACTTTTTCCATTCTAGCTAAACTGTTACGAGTGGTTTATTTTAAATGGCTGTCAAACAAACTAATCAGTAGATTTTCATGAAAATTCGTACGACGCCATCTAGATACATATACTTTAACTAAATAATACTGATTCTCATTCCGATGGTGCCATTTCTTGCACTTTTACATGACTTGTTGAACTACACTTGAAAGTTCTGAACATTCGAGGATTTACTAAAGAACTACGTAGTATGTGCAAGCCGTTAAATTATTTTGATATGAAATTTGCGTCGTATTATATGCAATGTTTTTTTTGTCCTATGCGTTTTCGAAACTAATTATTGATAAAACATCATTTATTTTTAAATAGGGTATACATTGATTTCTGTCATAGCCAAATATTGAATGCTATTGGATTTTAAATTGTACTAAACTAAATGGCTTTATAATTAAACTTAAATTATATAAGCATGGAGATGTACATTCATATGTAATTACTTGTTTGTTTTATCTAGGAATCGATCCGTTGCTAATAATCTTATAAAACCACAACTTTAGTAACTTAGAAGTTAAATAGAAGGCTGGCAGATTGTCTGACAAAGTTTCTTTTTTATCAGTACGTTAAACGTTATTATCGTTAAATGATAAGTGTTAATAATTAGTAACCAGTAGTATAAATATTAATAATAAGTGTTAATTTAACCAGTTGTAGTGATGCATTTTTTAAAGCAGGGAAGAATCTATTATATCTGGTGTTTAAGTGTTCGCAGCTACATATTATCACGCAAACTCTATGGCAAGACAATCCTCAATCTCGGCGTTTAAAAGATTACCATGTAGATCTGCTAACAGTGGAAGTTCTAATTATCGCAAACGCTATAAGAAATCGTATTATTGAAAATGAACAAAATGAATTAGAAGTTTTTTTTAAGAATGCAACGAAATATATAGTTCACCAAATATTCGTATCAGTATTATCACATAGAATTCCATCAAGAACATTATGGGGCAAACTTTCAAAAACGTGTTAACTTTTGCCTGAAAAATACAATTAAAGTTATTGTAAGGGTTAGATTTTGTCAGACCAGCACTGTTTAGTCGCTATAATATGCACTATTACGGTGTATAATGTTCAAAAGGTCTTAAGCAAGTTGACTTTCACAATAAATGGGCAATTAATGTTTGGGTGGAATAGTTGGTGACCATGTTCTATTCTCTCATTTACTTAATGGTATATTAACCGGATTTGAATACCTTCGTTGCTAGAAAACCAATTTCCTCTGCTATTGGAGAGTATTATATTCAAGCAATCATCAACATAATCAAGCACCTACACATTTTTAAAGAAGCTTAAACACATTTTTGAATTACTTGAACTGGGACAGTGGTTTGGTTGTGGAGGAATGATTGAACTACCTCCATGATCAGCAGCTTTAACAATTGTGATTTTTTCCTTTAAGGTTTTGTTAAAAAACTGGCATATCGCATATTGCCAACTACAGCAGAAAATATGATAGCGTAAATTCAAGCTGGATTCAATGATGTCACACCTATAATATTGGATGACATTATAAACAAATTTGTCAGAAGATGTATGCGAGAAAACGGTAGAATATGAGTATTAGAACTGTTATTGTGAAAGTAATAGATTTATTTACATTATTTGTGTTTACCTGTTACTGTTTAAATAAAATCAACTTAGACCGTTAACCTATAAACCTTAAAACATTTGTTTCTTCGTTTATTTCTTTAGTTGCTCACACTTCGTGAGACGGAAATTCGCGCGATCCCCTTGGCTTGAAATCATATGTACCTTTTAAATTTTTAGAGATTATGAAGGAATTGCACTGACTATAGAAATTCTTAACGTATCAAACAATGCGTTTCTGACAAGAAGGTATGTTTCCATTTTTATTTTGAGGTGCAACAGGATAATAAATGGAACAGATGAGATCAGTTAACCGTAGGATATACTAAAATTTCGAAAAATATGACACTTTTTGTAGTTAACAAGAAAACTGTCCAATAATGTACATGATTATGTTATATTGTTCGAAATGCAACAAAATCCTACGTAGAAGCAATTATGCATATTCTATTCTAGTAGCTTGCGATGCAAGCGCACTGACATACCATATTGTAGGCCCGAGGTCAATTTTTACAGAACGAGGCGTAGGTCGAGTTTTGTCAAAAAGGGCGAGAGCCTGAAATGTAACAGCGCAAGAGTGTGAAACAAACTTTCTTGTATTTGGTCAGGTATATTCAGACAAAACAGAAATTTACTGTAAATTTTGGGGTTAATTGTGACAGCAATCAAATTAGGTATGTAAACCATAAAGTTTATATAGGGTGTTTCGGAATGGTATGCTAATACTTCAGGCACAATCTTTGAGTGATTTTAAGAAAAAATGTGGTTTTCCGTAATATGTGTAAGACCGCTTAAGATATTCTTTTTGAATTTTTTTAGGTACCAACTAGGCATAAAAACGCATTTTTTAAAATAGAAAATTTTAATCTACTTTTACTAATGGTGTCACATAAACATGTCCTTGAATATTTTTAACAAAAAAAAACGATACACCACTGGTTTGTTCCGAAATAAATGTTATTTTTAAAATTTGCGCTTTATTTTTTAATAAAAATGGTTTCTCGACTTTTTTTGTCCGGTGAGCGGTTTTCGATGAAAAAAATAAGTCATTCATTTATATGTCGTTAGACGACTTGTGCGTAGTAGACGAGATAATCTACTAGGTCGACAACAAAAGTATTTAAAAACAAAATGAAGCTGTGAACAATATTTATTGAAAACAATATTATTAAATGATAACGTAAATTAGAAATAAACTAATTTAAATAGATATTGGAACGCTAAAAAAAATTATTCAGTGGGATAATTTGAAATTTTAAAATTATGCTTATAATCTACCTTATGTAGAGGAACATACTTATTAAAACATATCGAAGAAAATTTCTTTAATCTAACTCTATAATACGAGTATAAGATATTAATGCATATTTTTTTAAAACATACATTCACAATTGTGAAGCAGGTACGAATATCGTCACATCACCAGGCTGACACTCGTTTTATTGCTTTAATGTATACGTAATTTCTTGTGAATAAACAGCGCTAAGCTGTGAACTTGTGCTTTGCACAATTTATTAATACGAGTGCAGTCTAATAATTAGCCGATTTCCAAGAAATAACGCCGCTGATCACCGAATGTATATCAATTCTGTCAAACGCTATCTGTTGGTAGGCTGCACGAAAATTTTTAGCGCTATATGTCATATAGTTTATATTTGACAGCCATAAAAAACGAAGAACTTGTGATTGTGTGAAAATAATGAATAAAAACGAATTTTATGCATTGATTAAACATTATCTTATGCGTGGAAAAACTGAGAAAGAAACAAAGGGAAGAGCTTGATAAATAGTATGGCACATCTGCTACAGCGAATTCAATTGTGATTTATTAGTTTGCAGAATTTAAACGTGATAGTACGAGCACAATTAATGAATATCGTTCAGGTCGACCAATCGAAGTGACCACCAAAGAAATGATAGTTAAAATCCATGATATAGTTTTGGAAGATGTACCAGTGAAGTGCGTGGCCTGTGATAGCTGGCATCGCAAACTTCTCAAAATAATGGTGGGTAACATTCTCCATAAACATTTACATATGAAAACGCTATCAGCAAAATGAGTACCGCGTTTGTTGACAATCGAACAAAAACACAATCGTGTGGTCACTTCAAAGCAATATTTGAAAATTTCAATGTAATTCAGATGAATATTTGCGTAGATTCATAACCGTGGATGAAACATGTATCCACTACTACATACCTGAAACAAAACAACAATCAATACAATGAGTTGTAGGTGATTCAAGTGCACTGAAGAAAACAAAAGTGGTTGCATCAGCTGGAAAGATTTTGGCGACTGATTTTTGAGACGGAAAGGTGTAATACTCATCAATTATCTTAAAACGCAAAAACCAATCACAAGAGATCATTATATGGCACTAATGGACCACATTTGGCAAGAAAGAAAGTGCTTTTTCATCATAACAACGCATCAGCTCACACATCATGGAGAACTCAATAGAAATTGGATGAACTACGTTACGGGTTCCGTCCGCATCCACCATATTCTCCTGATCTAGTTTTCTGTGACTACTTTCTGTTCCCAAACCTAAGAAAATGGCTTGATGGAAGGAGATTCAAATCAAATGAAGAAGTTGAATGGGAAACTGATGCATATTTTGGAGGACTTGATAAATCATACTACAAGTATGGCCTAATGAAATTGGAAAAACGTTGGGCTAAATGTATCACGCTAAAAGGAGACCATGTCGAGAAATAAAATGAAATTTTGAAGAAAAAGTTGTGTACTCATGTGAAATCGGCCATTTATCAGACCGCACTCGTAGTTATGTTTCTCAGAAATAATGCAATTGCGGGCCTAGGTTGATACAACATTTTTTTCTTAAAATCCCTCAAAGATTAGGTGCCTTAAGTATTAGCATGCTCTTTCGAAACGCCCTTTATGTTTAGTTATATACCACTTTTTTGATTATGTATTAGACAAAGCGAATACAAAAAAAAATATGATATTTCTATCAAGGTTTTCTAAAGTGACTACAATTTAAAACACCCGGTATAGTGTGGGGCAAATTTTACTCCATTTCTAGTTAGCTCACATACTAGTAATTATTCTGTTAGTATTAATTGTTAAGTAAACCGTAGATAACAGTTTTCAATAAGATGGCCTATATCTCCGAAATTATCACATTTAGGGCAATAAAATCTAGAACAAAATTAGACTAAAGTTCCATTCATAAATTATATAATACATGAAGAATGCCAATTATAAAAGCAAACTTGAATGCTGGTTTGGGAAAATCAAAATAGTGTAAAAGTAAACATAATTTTATGACATATAATTCACTACGGGACAGTCGTATCAATTATATTAAGTCATTCATAAATTAAGCATTTCTTTATCGTTATTGAAGCAATTGTGCCAACAATAAATTATGAAGTTTGCGTTAATCTTAGTTTTCTGAAAAACTATTGTCGCTACATTGTGTCATCTCAAAATGAAATGACTGCCAGTTATGACCAAATACCGTAATTTCTATTAAATGATTGTGATACGGTATTATCTCGCCAGTCAATTATTATTTGCAGTCTCTCTTTGAGAACCTTTTCACGTTTTTTGAATAGTAAACAGTGGAGATCCATGTATCACTATTATAGATCCGTTAGTATTTTCCAACTTATCAAAAGTATTCGAAAGAAACCTGTAAAACCTCATAGCAGAGTCTATAGGAAGATATCGTCGTTTTGCAAAATCTCGTTGTAGCTCAAATCTTGTTTGATTCGTGCACTACGTAACAATAATTTTTGAAAATCAAGGTCAGTTTGCCTCTATAAGGCGTGTAATAAATTAGAACACCACATACTTATCTGCAAGCTTCGTGACTTTTTTTGAGTTATACCTAAGTACACAATCACATATTTCTTATAATGGTTTTAGAACTAATTCATTCACCACAACATCATGAGTTCAGCAAGGATGTAATCGGGGACCCCTAGTGTTCCCCATATGCATTAACGACCTACATGATATTGTAGCATGTGAATAAATGTTATTTGCGGATAACCTGACAATTTCCTTGCTTTAACTTCTGATCTAAAAGTAATATAGCACAAAGTTAGTGTCAAATGGATAAATTAGACCTTAATATCGCTAAATGTAACGTTGTATCCTACAAACACAATATTAACCAATCATTACCTAATTATACCATTAAGTGTACATTAGCAAATCGCTGTAATAAGTTTAAAAGCTTAGCAGCCTTGTTCGACGATAAACTTGCTTTTCAAAGCGCCTAGATATAATAACCATTCCTGCAATTGCGCCTACCGATTGATACGGGTCATTACTGTTTTAAAATTATTATTTTGTGCATTAGTTAGATCAAACTTGAAAGCCGTTTTTAGGCATGTCTCGCCTGTATGTCACTCTAGTTTTTAGCTTCGATGCTCATAGAGAAGATATCTGAAATTTCTTGGAAGTGTACAGAATGGTATATGTATATGTCGAGGCTTTGATCATGGTACTTTAATAATCGCATTCAACATAAACTGGCTTGAATCTGCCTATATCAGCTATTACATAATACGATTGAGTTACCAGCACTTATAGGTTGCCTAAACTTTCAGAAAGATTACCTTTTATAGCACAACATTATGAACAAATTTGAGTAGGAAGTTTCCCATTGACGTCGTGGTAAACATTAAAATAACATTGCCCATAGCCGCGATGTAAATGTTTTGAACATTTCCTGATTTTGTAAAGATCGTTAATTTTTGTGTAAAGTTGATCACTTAAGGCGTAATCGCCTTAAGCAGTATTAGATAAGTGATAAGTTTAAATTTATTGTAATCTTCCAAACAATAGGAAAACTTTTTTTGCTATGCAATAGAGCGAAGCACGTGTGCGTATAGGGTTGCTCGGCACGCAGGGTGATTTTAACTTTAAAAGCAATATTCATACTTCATACCATATTATTTAGTTAACGTAAAAGGTAAAGAAATTGTATTTGTATTATTTATTTAACAAAAAAAGTGTTTTATATAATAGTTGTTAAGATTAGATTGTATAAGGTTGCCAAAATAGTAGCCGCCATAAATGAAGTGCTTTGCTTGGGTCTAGCATACTTACAGCGTCTTCAAAGTGTGTAATTATTCTCTTACCTATTTTAGATTTTTAGCTTTTATGCGAAACTGTATCAATGAAAACTACTTCCATCGTAAATATATAGATTACAATAATAGCTTATGTGAATTCTTTTTTGAAGATACAATCGTAACGATAATCGTCAAGAAAATCTTTTATTACATGAAATTTGAGTAATGGTAACGTTGAAGCTCTTTTAATTTCGCAATGCATCTTGCATGAATCACTGCAACTTATACATATAGTTGTCTAAAATATTATACTAATTACAAATGTATACATTCAGAAGCACGCATTTTTTTAAAGCTAGAATGATGCATAACAACTGAACACCAACATACTCCTCCACTACCAGTTCAAGAGCAATTTAAAAGGGTATTATGTCAACATTTTTATAAAAATGAGAAAGTGCTCTCGCACATGTTCAGGAAATCCTAGGCTTTTGTAATTACCTAGTAGATAATAAATGTTTAACCATGTTCTTACCAATTCTCTATATTTTCACTAAGTACATTAAGTTCAAAACAGTTTGTTTTGTGGAATTATAATGCGGATAAAATATTTTAGGTGTGAAAATAGACGATGCACTCTATACAAGCAACTAAAGATGTCCGTGGAACTTTGAGTAACTTTACTTTTAACTCTCGTTATAATTTATACATACATACATAAATTTATATGGTAAATTAGATCAAATTTGGTTGCAAATCCAAGTAATAGGATTGCTTTGGCTTTCCATGCCTATGTTCATCAAAACAAGTCAATAGAGCGATAATTCTGACAAATAGTTGATTAATTAGCAAATTAACAGAATCCTAGCATAAAATTGCACAAATATATGCTCAAATCGATGCAGATTTTCAATATATTTCATTTAAAATGTCACCAAGAATTTTAAATAAGTAAATACATCTCTATGGAACCTTATTATTTACAATATGATGCACTGTTTAAATTCTTTTCGCCAATAGTGCCAAGTTTTCAATGTCTTTTTCAGGATCCCTGATCAGCTGCTTACATTATAATATCGCAACGGCATACCTTGCATATAATAAAACAAGTGTGGTTATGCTTGATGGATTTAGATTATTAAAATATTTAATCTAATATTTTGTAAGATGGGTAACGTCCAATTCCAATTCATTAATAACAAACTTTTATTTTTAGTAATTTCAAAATTTTGTTTACAAAATTTGTTTATTTAGAACCACTGGTATGACACTCCGTTCGACACATATCTTGGCAGCGATTAAGATTGTTTAGGAAAATGCTTGTCGAAAATTAGTAAGAAACACTTTAAGTACAGGGTGGCTCGTTTTCGTGGTAAATCACAGGTTTGAGTACTTTACAGCCACAATACATGAAAATGGTGTACGCATTCCCGGGACAACTTTTT